>JANIJG010004336.1:0-34375 GCA_024611175.1 Megaceryle torquata | reverse complement strand
CCTTTTTCCTTTTTCCTTTTTCCTTTTTCCTTTTTCCTTTTTCCTTTTTCCTTTTTCCTTTTTCCTTTTTCCTTTTTTTCTTTTTTTCTTTTTTTCTTTATTCAACTTCCTTGGAAATTGTCTATAACATAGTTTCAACATATTATCCTATAAGGTAAATTTAAGTGGTGCAAGTAGATCCTCTGAAGAATCTGGACAAGTGGGTTTTGTTTTTTCCTCCCATTAAATATTTCTGCATTTAGATCCTTGATTTCTTTGAAGACCCTTATTGCTGTTCACCATACTCGCATTGGTTTCTCTCTCACAAACTTATCTGTTTTCTTACAGAATATTGTGGAGGAGAGGACAAGAATTTTTCCAGTTCTGTTTGCAAGTGGGGAAATTTTACATTTTGTGCTTTTGGTTTCAAGTCTTAAGAGCTAAGATTTGAATTTCACAAGTATTGCGGTTTGGGTTGTTTTGGTTTTGTGGGGTTTTTTTTCAAAATGTTCCAGATTACCTCAATCATCTAGATGTTCTACTATTTGTAAAGAAAGTGGAGTATTTGTCTAAATTTTCTAAATGCTGAATCCTCGGTTTATGTGATATGAGGTATGTGTGATACAGCTGGTCCTCTCATTTCTCATAGTAAAAGATACGATTTACAACATAAACTATATGTACGTATGTATAGTTGATCCAAGATATAAAAATTTATTGAACAATAATACCAGCAATACTCAGTATGTTAATTTATATTAACTTAAAATAGTTCCAGTATCTGAAAGAACACTTTAATAATCTGTTATGGATTCATTGCTTATATGCCATGGTATGCTTTATTACTGAAAGAGATTTTGAAAGTGAACCAGTAATAATTGTAAGGATTTTTTTTTTAATGTGATGTAAATAATAACACAATTACCAGGTTGCTTTTATACTCACTGTTCTTATTAACTGAGTTAAGGCAATTTCTACCCATTATCCACAAAGAGAGCCATCTGCTAAACAGTATCTCTTGGCCAGGAAGCTGATAGATCAAGAAGTCCAGGCAGGAATGCTGCCACGTGCCAAAATGTTGGCACAGAGAAGAATTTACCATCCAGAGAATCCTTTCACCTTTCAAACTCTATATTGTACCTACCTGCAGTTTTCCCAGTAGGCACAGGGTTTTCCATGATGAAGGTTCATGGAGAAATGGCTTAGGGCTTCAGACCTGCACATTGTGATCTCAGGACTTGATATTTACCTGTTCCACTTTTTTATTCCTCCCATAGATGGGTTCCATTTTGAACATCCAGGGCCATGAATGCAACTTTAGGGCTTCTGGAGAGCTCTGGTAATAGAGGCACAATGCACTGACTAGGCTGCTTCTGACTGTGGCTTTCCCTTTCTGGCTTAGATTTAATAGAACAAAATCTGAATTTGAACTACGGTGAGCTAAATTCATGTATTCAGAAGAAAAAAAATCCACTACTTGGAATCAAGCTACCCCCATGTGCCATCTAGACTCCGTATTAATCTAAAAAGAATTTTTCTGTCAGACAATGTTTATTCAGTAAAATCAAATGTTTTGTGGAATTGTGCCTTTTCTAATAAACTGTGGCCAAGACACAGGGTATTCTGTGGATTATTATCAGATTACCACAGACTTCAGCTCTGGCTTTACCAGGCTCCCTCCATGGGACAACTACTCGGTCAGGCTCCCTCCTGGAAAATTAAAAGAGCCTGAAAACCATGACAGTTTGCTGCCCCTGAAACCTTTTGGCTTCATGCCCCACAGTGAGGAGGTCTTACAAAGTCTCTCCAAAACTGCATGTTCCCCATCACAGAGTGAAGGACTAGAAAATCTGAAGTCACCTTGTGGCTTTTGTAGTTCTGGTGTAGTTCAGTCACTGGAGGCTGCCCTGGCAGCAGTTTCCATGCTTCCAGTTCAGGAGGACCTATGTCAGGAGACAGGTCTGCCCAAGCTTCCTGACAGAGAGCTGCAACATGGGCAGGTCTAGAGACCAGGTATGAAGTAAGGTCTTGGAGCACCAGCTCAACAAATACATTTGAAAAGCACATTCTTGCTCTACAACTTATTTTGGAATTGTTGAAATGTCCTGTGAAGGACAGCTTCCAATTCTACTTCCTTTCGTCCCCAGTAGTAACCACATTACCTGTTACTGGAAGTTTAAAGTATCAGTTGTCTGTGTCATGAGAAGTTTGGGCTGTGGGTCTTCTTGATCACCACAATGCCAGCAGCCACTGTTTTGCAGAGCAGTCTGTGACTGCTCGCCCTGTAGACCAGTGGCACTTTGACTCCAATTGGCTGATTGCTTCAGGTTTAAAGAAGGGTCAGCACTAATTTCTGAGACATGTTATCAATAGCATCCTGGTAAGTTCAGGCTTGAACTTCCCAGAAGAGTCAAATATGCTGAGTATGGAGTTTGATAGCCACTAACATGGGGTTTTGTTGGTTTTGGCATCAGCTACCATTTTGCTATGGAACAGAGCATCTGCTTCATCCGTGAGGACATTGTGCATGCAGGATCAGTTACAGATGCAGATTTTTAGGCAGTGATTTAGGACAGATCATCCCAAATGAACCACTACAAAACTAATTGTACCGGACCATGACAAAAGGATTACAGTGTCATGGCGAGGTAAGTATCCTGTGGTGACTTTTGTCACCATCCAGGATAGGTGGCTGAATAATTTTGGCCAGAACCACATCCCTGCTCTGACTTTGGACCTGGTGAATCAAAAAGACAAAACAAAGCAAAACAAAAATAAATAAATTAATAATGAAAACCACCCACAACCTATGTTTTAATGTGATGTTGAGAGTAAATGAAGTTATTTTCCTGTATGTGTCTACACAAACACACAGAGATGGATGCATATAGCTGATCTCTACTGAGAACAGTGTAATACATAACATTATGAAAAAAAAAAAAAAGTTCAATAAGCCATTTGTTAAATGTTTGTCACCCCACATACTTCATAGAAGTGTGAGAAAATCTCTGGTTCTGTTGAGCCTGCATTACTTAAAAGGGGTGAGTTGTTTCTACTAAAGTCAATAAATCTGGAATGTATTGTTTCATGTTCTGTCTTTATGTAAACCTAGCCAGGTTTTTTTAGTTGTCTTTTTCCTAATCAGTGGTAAAGTGCATTTAATAGCTCACTTAAGGTGTCATCCATTACTATGAGTTACTGTTAGAACTAATTAATAGAGCTGAAATTATTTTGTAATGAGAATTTGAAGTATAGCAGTGTTAAAAAAATTACCATTCACAGCTAATTAACGTTTAACAATGCAAATAAGCTGATAATTATTTTTCAAGCCATAGAAAAATTCTGTGACACTTTATATACTGCCTTTGTGATCCTAATTGTTTCTGAAAAATACCTTTAGAGAGAAATATTCTGAAGAAATTTCCCTGAATAAAAGGCAATTTCTGAAGTGCACAATGAATGAGACCTCTCCTTTTGTTTGTGTGAAGTTGCATTCAGCAGCTATTTCTTATGGTAAATACCTATCAAAAGAAGGAAAAAGAAACAGTCACAAAGGTAGGTGGAAGGGGAAATTATGTGTGATCTTGGCCAAAATTTCCTGGTGGTTCCAAGTCAGCTTTTCTTCTCTTCATCTACTGTAGGTATTTTAAATGGGGCCCAGGTGGGTTGAGATTGTTTAGACCCTTTATGAGAGATGATGTTAACAACAAGTGAACAGAAAATTCACCAAATATATTTTGAGGTCATATATGTGGTGAAGGAATGCAATTAAACCATGCAAAAACAAAACCCTGAAAGTCTGCCTTCGTGTGGCAGTGTGAGGCATGTGAGGTCAGAGTTCGACAGAAATCAAGTTATTTTTTCTTTCCAGATTTCAGCACTTTGGGTGTTACCTAAAGCAGGAATTTTCAGAGGAAGCATTAAATTGGTGATGTCCTTTTGAAGTGGCCATCCTGATGGCACAGGCATCGCCTGCTGATAAGGTAGGAGTCACTGCAGGTGCGGGTAGAAGTTTTGTTCCATTCTGCAGCATTTTTCACCCATTTCTCACAACCCATCCAAGTAAATACCTATATCTGTTCTGCAATGGCACAAGCTGACACTTTCTTGTTACTGCTATCTTTGGTAAATGAAATATGCTCTTACTCTGGTTTGATTTTTAACCCAACTTCATAATTTTTATTGTATTTTATGATGTCAGTTTAATGTGACATCAATTTTATCATTATCAAAAATTTTCCTGAAAATGTTTGGTTTTTTGCTGGTTTGTTGCTTTTTGGGTTTTTTTAATCAATTGGTAATAAATACTATTTTATTTAGCAGGTTTATGATAATATGTAATCAACTGGCAAATGAATCACAGAGGCTCCTGCTGGTATCCTGCTAAGCACAGACACATTCTGTTATAGACCTGACATTTAAAATAGATCCCAGTTTCTCTCCGGCAAGACAGGGCTACTAGCTGCTGAGGGTAAGATCTACTCTTGCCACTTTTGGTTTTATCTGTACATTAGAGATATCTTCAGCCTTTGAATTGTCAGCATAAATCACCCTCCAGTTCGCAGACTCTGCCCACTCTGCCACAGAAGAGCATTCCTCGATGGTTCTTAAATTTTGCTGCAGAACATTGGGTAATTTTTGTCGTCTCTCTCTCAGCCACCTGTTCTCCTCCAGTATGAATGAACCTTTCCTCCAGAATGTCCACCGTTCCTCCTTTACTCTTAAAGTGGTGGTCTGCAAACTGGTATCAAGCCCATCATTCCTTAGAAATGGATCTGAATTTGTTTGTTTGTTTGCTTTGACCTCAGAGGAGGCCTTGTGGTCATGTCCTGTGTAATCTTCTGGGAGTCTCCCATAATACTGTATGTTTTGCTGAAAGCCACTGCTTCTGTTTGTGTAATTGCTTGCAGAGTTTACCAGGAAAATATCACCCCTTTGTGTCCAATGTTTCTATGCCAGAGGAAAGGAAAAGGAACCATGAAGCTACTGTTTTATTTTCTTCATTTATTTATTTATTTTTAAATTTATAGTAATAATTGATGGAAGAGGATTTCTGAATCAAGACTGCCAAAAGATGGGGGTTGACAGAACTAGGCCTGGAACCAGGTATATCCTTCAGTCAGTGTGCGTGGGATAACGGCCAGACTTGCCATGAGACAAGAATACAGGCTGATATAGTGCACATTGGGAGAAAGGGTAAGAAGTTTGCAACTCTGAGATTCTTGTGACCACACTCCTGGTTGCTAAAGCCTGGCTAAGGGCTTGTACTGAGACAGACACAAACTGCCTCTGTGCGAGCCCTTAGCTGGGCTCTGAGACAGAACTCTTAACCTACCTTTTGACTTTGAGAAACTGCTCAGTGCAAGCCCTTGGGGCTCTGGCAGGCAAATGTCACACTCTCACCTTTAATGTGTCAGCATCTGAGTCACATAACCTCTTAAACTAGGGGGAAATATCTTGTAGACCAACAGCAGATTATTGTTCCAAGGTTTTTCTCTCATCAGGAATGTTTAGAAAAGTACTTTCTGATGTTTTCATCATTCTGCATGCTGATTTAATAACTAAAATATTAAACCCATTCCATAGGTCAGCCTATCTTTTGGTCAGTATTTTATACAAATTTACACTAAATGTTTAATAACAGGTGTGACTATCATGGTTGAAGGTTGTGATTTTTATGGTTTCAATTGCCAACTTTGATGAATATTATTATGAGGCCCTACCTGGGTAGTTTTTATATCCATTGAGTGGTCACATACTCTTCTCCACATGCTCTCCAGGACCAAGCGCAGGCCGGCTGGCTGGCCCTGCTTCGGAACCCTGGCAATCATTTTCCCCATTTGGTTCAGAACAATTAATGATAGTTTGAACATCTCTTGGGCTAAAATTTGTGGATCATATCTAAGTAAGCATTTTTTCATGTTAATTGTAACATTTAAGAAACATAGCATGAAAAAATAACACTTTCAGCAGATGTATTCTCATCTGTCTTTCATGTTGTGTTTATCATCTTGCAGTGATGGTGTCTGAAAGTCTTACCCATGTGTGTTACAGAGCAACACAATTTAGAGGCGTATTTCTAGGGCAGTTAATAGTCAAGTAAAAAAGTGTTTGCAACTTGGAGCTTTAATATAGGTATAGAATATCAAATGTCTGAAGGTATGGGTTTACTTGTATCAATTCAAATTGCACGCCACGGAGCACGGATGCTCTCAATTGTTTTAATTTCTAAATACAACTTCACAAAAGGAGGGAGAAGGCTGAGGAGCCTTCCTGTTGCAGCTCTCATGCTCTCATGTTTCTCCATTACACCCGTTAACAACTACGCTAGCAACAAGCAGCAGATTTTTTTCCACTCCATGAGTAATTGTCTGCACAGCAGTGACAGATGTGCAATATAGCGGCTTCTTCAGGAAAAAATTAACAGTTTGTCCAGCATGTCAGCTCGCTCTTTTTAGTGCTTTGGAGGTCTTGGCCCCATTATGGATGATTTAGAAATTGAGGCAAGCTAAGACCAGCTGCCTGGGTTGAAAGCCTTAGTTAGTAGCCCTCATCTGCATTCCAGTATTCACTTACATCTAGAAATTGGTAGGGCCCCTCTGGCCACAAGATGAGTATGGGCTGACAATGCCTTGATTTGTTGAGAGAGAGAATAAATGGGTTTTTCAGGAGATGAGGAAATATCACCATTACTGGCCAATTTACAGCATTTTATCTGTTCTTCAAACATGTCACTTTTGTTATTGTTGCATGGTAATTACATAGTGAAACGGAAAGAAAACAAATTCTGGTTACATATTCAGATGGATTGCAAAATCATATAATCCTGATAAATGCCCATTTATGATACACATGGATGAAAGGTTCATTTTAATTTTGAATAGCTAGCACAGCCATAAATAGGATATAGGATTAGATCCCACAGAATCTGATTACCTAAAAGCAAATAGTATTTTTCTTCACTTTTTTCATAACCAGAAAATTCAGTGTGTGCAGGGTATTTAAAAAAGCAAGATGTCCATGTAAAAAAATATGAAGTAAATAGTTCAACAATTTCTATATTTTAAAATAAGCAAAATAATGGTTGGTATTACACATATACTGTGACTTGCAACTGTTACACCTTCTTAACAATTTTAAAGAAAGTTTCAGGGCAAATGATGACTCCAAGAAGCAAGTTCTGACAAAACACTGGGTAGCTGCAATTTTGGCAATAGCTTCCCACACATGAATCATTGTCTAAAATACGGGAAGCTCCATTTTCCTCAATGGGAAGGCACAAGGAAAGGTGTGGTATGAAAATAAATATATATATTAGCAGAAAGCTGTGTAAATGATTCCTGATTGCTACAGACATGAAAAGAAACTGGTTTGTACAGTTGCCTGCTTCGTAAGTCCTTGGTGTCCAATTTATCTTTACAAGATGTTATCTTCTCAACTTTAGGGATGGTTTGCCATTACTTCAAGAAGAGTAGCAATGGCAGAGGAGGGAGCACCCAGGAAATTTTCATCAAGTCCCCTCCAGCCCCTTCCCCATGATTCGACATCTCTGACCCTGAAAGGAAGCCAAAGTCATGAAGTCCTGCCAGATGTGACACAGGCTGCCTGAACCATGTTAAATTGGCTTGGTTGCAGAAACGGCCAGCTATAGATTGCACGTGCTTCTGAGAGAAGAAGGATTTGAAAGCTTCACTTAGTTACATCTAAATATGTTACCACATGGTTCCAGGCCAGCCTTGGTGTTAGACAATGTGTTCTGGAGCAGAGTTCATGAAGATGGTTAACCAAAATTCTCTGTCAAAGGAATATAATTAGGCCCTTACAAAACATTTACCTGCGGAAAAGTCTAGCCTGATTTCTTTCAGACATTTTTATTCAAATGCATAAATATAAGTAGGTACCAGCAATCTGAGCAATCAGACCTCAGTTGGTCTCAACTGATTAAATTTTATCTGCCTGCATTTGTCCAACATGTAATCATTTAAAGGTATATAGTATGGGATTGGTCGTTACAGTTCAATTTCTAGCTGCAATAAACCTAATGTTATCACAGGTAAATATTTATGTAAATGACTTGTATTGTTCTCTTCCTCAACCTTACACTCTATTTGTAATAATTTAACTTTTCTCATTATGCTTGGAGAATCTACATAGCTTTTGACAAGACTAGTACCAACAAAAAACGTCAACAAGTACTTTTTTCCTGGGTCAAACTTTCTGGTAGTGGGAGAGGGAATATATAAGAAGGCTAATCTCTTTGGTGAAGGCAGTGATAGATGCTCTGTTACTTTGGATGTTTGAAGATGGCCTCCCAGTTTGTTAGGGAACCCTATATGGCGGTGGCCAGTGGGTTGTATGATGACTTCAGGAGAGGTGATGGGTGGAAAAGCTGTTGTTCAATAGTTCAGAAGGGACTGGATAACATGATCTGAATTATATCCTTCTGTGTTTTTACAGCAAATGTACTGGAAAAGTCTAAAATACCCTTTCCATTTTATTGTCATAATTCATTTTCATTCTCCATTCCTAACTGAGGTTTCTTGTCATTTTAGAATTGACTAACTTTTCTTCTAAAAGTTTTTTTTCATGTGTTTTTGGATAGTGACAAATATACAAAATAGCTACAAGAATCATATCTTGGGGGACGTATCTGTAAGACAAGTTGCTACAGTTGGCTGAAGGCGTTCAGATACACTAAGTATGTTTCCTATACTTTTGAACATTTAGTTCAGTCTCAGAGCATTAAGTATGTGCTATTTTCTGTTTATTTGCTTTCTAAATTCCTCCTGAATATTTTGGCACAGTGCTTGTGAACATCAGTGCCTAGTAATACTCATTCCTCTGTTACTGAAGGAACTACCCACAGCCTAAAATCCATCTCCTGTGCAAGTATTCATCAAAATGTGTTCACCTTCATAGGTACATAGTAGGATTTGGAAATTGGAGTGCTGGTGCTTCCTGTTTCTCAGGATGAAGAGCATGTCCACAGCTTACATCATGTATGTGATGGACATATCCATCCACTACCAGCCTCTCCTCTGCTCCTAGTGTCCATGTCTGTGACTACAGCATCATTTGCCCTATGAGAAGTGACCCCTTCTCTCACTGTTCTGTTGTGACAGGGATGCTGTGTCCCTCCTTATCAGACTTTCTAGCGTGATTCACCAACAAAACTGTTGTTATCCCACTTGTCTTGAAATTATGTGTGGGATCTGCCAAAAATGGACTTGCTCTATTTTCTCTGTGTGACCATGTGCACATACTGAAAAAGCAGCATTTTAACTTGAATGACACCTAGAAGAGTTTTTCATTTCAGTCCTTAGCAGTTACTTAGTATGATGATATATGCAAGCCCAGAAGAAGAATAGTATACAACAAAGCGAAGATTTTGGCTTTGGTGAATCACTGCCTTGTTTTTCTCCTCTCTCATTCAGACTGAAGATTTCCTGCTGCTTTACACACACTAAACAGAGTGTTAGATGTAGCTACATGCTGCTGTAGTCTGACTTTAAACAAGCATCCAAAGTGGCTGTTGAGGTCTGAATAATACTTGGTCATCACATTTAAAAAAACCCCATAGTTTTGCCATGAGAGAAATTATGAAGAAGTCCTTGTTTAATTATTATTATTACCATCCTGAATTTCTTAATGGCATTGAACCTTCCATAATATGCAGCCATTTGGTACAATTGCTTACAAATACAGCCTTGCATCTGGTTGTAGTGTCTGGAACACCAGCCTTTAGGAATGTGCTGCTAAAGCATCTTCCCATACTATCTGACTCTGAACAAAAGTAGGATGTTGCAGTTTACCCAAAAGCTCTCATTTTTTTATATTTTAGACATATCCATAATAGGTAGGATTGTGTAAGCAACACCCCAAGAAGGCAAGGAAAAAACCACAGAGAATTCCAATGAAGCTGAAAGCATAACAAGGATGTGGATGTACTTCATATACAATTAAGATGAAGTGCAGTTATCTCAAGGGTCCTTAAAATCACTTGTTGATTAAAAATAAAATAAAATGCTTTTGTACTGGGAACTGGTATAAGGTCACTAAATCAGAGCTCAACAACAGGAATTAAAACTATGCCATCTTCATGTCAGTAACAGAGTAGGTAGTAGTCAACATCCCCACCTGTGCCAGCTCCAGCAGAGAGAGGTCTGGGCCAGTCAGAAAGAACTACAAGGCTGGCACAGTCCCCAAAGCTGGGAAGAACTGATGCTGCTGCTCCTTGGCCTCTGCAGCAGAACAGGGCTGCCAGTGTGCCCTCTAACCCTATTTCTGCAGCAGCATGACTGGAGCAGATCAAGATATATAGGTATGTGCAGGTAAATGTCACTAATCTGCAGAATAGCTTCTCACTTCTTAGTGCCCAGGGAGTAGCCAAGTTCACAGCATATGAGAGTTTGCATTTTCATTCTCAAAGCCCTGTATTTTTGCATGGGTAGCATTGTGTTTAATGGACTAGTTTTGAGATTTAGTTAGAGGTGACACCAGGCTTTTACTGGGAACTCAGTGAAGTTATTTGGTCACTCGGTGACACTGTTCTCCCAGAGAAAAGCCAGATTGTTCCTATATGTTAGTTATCTTCACATCCCTTTTTTTCTTGTTTTCTTTAGGTGTTTCAAGGTGCAACATTAATCCAGCCCCAACACAAGAGCAATGGGTTTAGGTCAATGCTGATTACCGTTCTCCCCTTAATGTTTTTCTTTGTACTTGTTGGCATCCAGATGCTTAGCAGAAGATGTAACAGTTATCCTTGTGAAAGTCAAGGCACATAAAGAGCATGGTGGTCCAAAGTAATTTGCTACACTGATCATAACAGATACTTCAAACAGCTAAATTGTTGATGGCTAATCTAGAAGTTGCTGCTCATTTTGTTTGGAACTTGTGTCTTCAACCTGCCCATTCAGTCATCATGTCCTATGACATGTTATTTATGCAGCTAGTGAATATGGCAGAATTATTAAGGTAAAGGCATTTTCATAAATTATGTGGTGAATCCAGAATGTAATATCTAAAATATGTATTTTAAATTCAAAACAGACCAAAAAATAGCAGTTCTGTAAAAACACACCTAGATCAAAGTGCTGCCCAGTTTCCAAGTCCTACGTACCTTGTACCAACATGCAAACACCTGAAAAGTACCAGTGTCATCTTGGAATAGAGACAGACAGCCATTTTTTCTCCCCAGATCTGGACTTCACATCCATAACCTGAATTAGCTTGCTAAACTTGCATCTGACTCTTGGGTCTTGTGTAGCACATTTTGGTTAATAGGGTGACCTACTGTGTAGTATGAGATCTAATACCCTTCAGCAACAGAAAGCAAAGATAAAATAAACCTTCAGAGGTCCCAATACTTGCCAGGTGATCTCACCAGTGTGTGTTAGTGACAAAATAACAACACTCCTAGGGTCCACATGCTCTCACAGATCTGTTGCAGATTTTTATCTCCACTGTCATGCAGCTGGAGGAAAGTCCGCCTGGGAAGCACCAGCAGAGTGCAGGGTAGGACTCCTGGTCCAAAGGGAAAGAAGGTGCTTCTGTCAGCTCACCCAACCATGTGACTGAGCAATCACTGATGGGGATATGATGGGGAAAAGAGCCTGGTCAGGTGCATTGTTCAGCATCATCACTTACTATTTAAAAAAGAAATGCTTCAAGCTTGGATTTAAAGGATGCAGTACCTGGCAACCGGAAGGACCCAGGTCTCATTCCATAACAGCCATCACCACTGCTGGTGACAGATCACACAAAACTGTGTAAAAGCAAACAGCTATTTTTTTACTTTGTCCTCTGCCATTCCCTCCTGTAAATGGCAGGGGTTTTTATGTTAATGTTTCTATTGTTTTAATATTCTTGTTTTCCTCATTCATATTCAAAGGTATTATTGTTAGTGCCAACTCATTTGATTTATTATTTAGAGAAAGCACTTGTTCAGAAAGTCAGCACTGGATATTAAGCGATGATTGGTTGCAATGAATTTCTTCTTAACATCTGCAAAGACAATTTTGTCTTTTCTTCTTCCACTTAATTCTAAATGAGAGATCTTAAGCATAGTTAAATAGGATTCATAATATCATGCTGACTGAAAATCATATTGAAACGGGAAATATGAAGGCAAAAATAGTTATCCACATACAAAGCCCTCTTCACTCTGAATTTTTTTTTTTTTTTTTTTTTTTTTAAGGAGAATGTTTTTCTCCGGATGTACGCTGCTATTCCTGATTAGGTATGTAGTGAAGAGAGAGGAAACTCCAGGGAAAAAATACCTGGTTGTCTCTATTCAAAGATGACACTGGTACTTTTCAGGTGTTTGCATGTTGGTACAAGGTATGTAGGACTTGGAAACTGGAAAGCACTTTGATCTAGGTGTGTTTTAACAGAACTGGTATTCTTTGGTCTGTTTTGAATTTAAAATACATATTTTAGATATTACATTCTGGATTCACCACATAATTTATGAAAATGACTTTGCCTTAATAACTCCAGAGCCACACGTTTATTGGAGATATGGGTCTGACCCACTAACTTCCTTTCCCCAGGCTGTTGAAATTAGTACTGCAGTGTGTGATTAGCAATTGAAAAAAATAAATACACATAATATTAAAATATTTTTTGTATTCATATCTATATACTATGTAAAAATGCATCCAAAGCCCATTGGATTAGAAAGAAATTTTCCACTGATTTGTGTAAATGTTGTATCAGATTGGATTTGCTATTATAATTTTTTGTCCAAGCAAGTAACATCTCAGTAACTTTTTCATTAGCATCAGTGCCATGATATAGTAAGATAATGCCTCCATATTAATTGTCGTGTTAATTATCATTTTTACAGAGCTGCTTTCAAAATTCTTCTTCAAGCAGAGCTGCTGAAGGCACTTCATTATCCTGGAGAAACAAACATGAAAGTAGCTGTAAATAAAGGTGCAATTCAGATGTTCACTGCCACTATCCAGGTTACAAAGATGTCCAGAATGAGAAAAAAAGAATTAAATTACAGATTTAACTAAAGGTAATAATCAAGAAGACTGCTAAAACAAACAAACAAGTATATTATTTTATAAATGTCCTAACATTAAGTGTGTGAAGAGCCTAAACTTTTTAGTATTTCTTTGATGATTCTCTTGTAATACAACTCTTTTTCCACAGATGGGAAGATACTGGGTTGCAGGTGAGTACACTGATGTCCTACTTTTCTGTGGGGAAAGGAAAAATAAAGCAGTTTTAGTTTAGAATAGTTGACTCCTTTAAAAAGTACACCCACTGTAAAATACTGAAGCAGAAAATAGTTTCTGGCATATGATGCAGTGTTGTTTTTCTGAATATATTATTAGGAAGCTAATTGTCACAGAATTTTGTTTGAATTTTATGACACATCTTATCAGCGACGTGAGATGCAGAGCAGGCATTTCTTGTGTACATATTTTGCCCTTGTCCCCTTTAAATTGTGGCAAACAGTAAAAATTACTCCAGCTACAATACACTTGGAAAGCACAGATTGTCCTCTCACTTTAAACCTTGTAGTTTGAGTAGCTTTCTGCTAAATCTTACATATCTGGTAGAGAAAGGAGAAACATCATCATACAAACTGATTTGATGCTTGGTAATTATAAGGGAAGTGGAGAAGGGCACGATAATAGAATATTAGCTTAATTTTTTCTCATTTTATTCATAAGATGTAGTTATTTTATTAGCTATCAGCATGCTTGATGGTGTGATGTGACCTAAACTTTCTTTCAGCATTCATTAGACATGGATTTTTTACTAAAAGGAGAATTCAGGCTTAAACCTGCCAACTATGTCTTTTATTCTGAACCATTAGGTATTCCACATAGGCCACACAGGTTGCAAAATATTATTCTGCAAGCAAATTATTCTGTTGCAGTGGTTGGTTTGTTTGTTTTGTTTTGTTTTTTTAACATGCCTCTTCATCCTCCAGTTTGCCTTATTTTCTAAAGGCCATATTGTGAGTTTTGAAGGAGATAAATTGATAACTAATGTATTTTAGAAGTCTGTGTGATTATTTTTGAATGGGGAATTTTCAAGAATATATGTAAATGTGTACATGCGTCTCATTCCTCTTACTCTTGTGTTTAGAGACATCTTTAAAAGGAGATAGGCTGTTATTGGGAAAGACAGTAAGTGCATGTTTAAATCTCAATACTTAAGATTAAATGTATGCTTATAAACATTGTTCTGAACAGGAATACCTACCTGACCTAGGTATGGGTGAAAAAGATTCTTAAGAAGATACAGGTGCATAAAGAACCTTATATGTTTATGCAACTGCATGCTTCAGACTTGAGTACCATTTATTGACCCAAAGTAAGCAGTGTCTAAAGGGTGGTGGGAAGGTGCAGCTTGCTCTCTGTGGTGCTCAAAACCCATGAACTTTCTGCCTGAGGGAGAAGCAGTGATTGGAAGTGTTGGGCAAGGATCCCAACCAATAATAGGAGCAAAATGTGAGGCTTGATAGGACCTCCTTCACTGCTTGTTGACCTAGGGAGAAGGGTGCCTGGTGACACTGCTGATAAGCTTCACTCACATGGGGGACATGAGTGAGCCTATGATGATTATTGATCCAATAGACTATAATGGCTCTTTCTGAGCCCGCAGAGGTCTGCTGTATAGATCGGTGTTTACACACTCTTAAATATACCTTGTGAATCATTTGCCAGACCAAAAATGCTTCAAAAGAGATGTTGCAGCTGGTAGTGTAAATCCTTCTCAGTTCTCTGATAACTAACCATCACCTCAGAGGCTGACTCACATGCACACCACACCCAAAAGCCAAAAACATTAGTATTAATGCTAGGATTTGTGATTTCATTAGTTTGTTTCATTACTGTTTTCAAACTTCTCTTTCATATGGTCCACATATAGCAACCAAATTAAAGAACTGAAACCAGTTGGCGACTTTTTTTCACAGAAGAAAAAAGAAAAAAAAAAGCCCCTAAAACCAATAAGCTGTTTTGTTGTGTTCGGTAACTTAGTGTTGCTCTGTACATTAGCAGGGCTTTTTTATTTCCTGGTTTGTTTTTTTTTCTTTTTTCCCCCTAAAGTGCTTCTGGATTGCATCTTTGCATATGAAATTTCAACCTAGAGCTAATTGTTACTGTTGATGAATTACAAACTGCTTTAAAATAGGGTTATAAAGGAAATTCTGACACATTCTTCAGTACAGTAGCATGAGCTTGCTTCCCTGATACCAAAATAAACCATATTTTCCTCCTTAAATAAGTTCTATTAAGTCATCCCCAGCTTTCAAATCCTCATGCATTTCTTTCATGATTCCCCTGTGGAGTTATCCTTGTCGTTTTGAAAAGGATAGTCTCAAGTCTGAGCCTGTACTTCTAAGTCCTGCTCTTTGTTGCCTAAGGAGTATACAAAGGTTTAGATTGCATCTTTTCAATGCATTATGGCACTGCAGCCTAAAGCCAATACTTGTTTTTTAACTGGCAACCTGCCTGTACGAATGGAGGAAGCAGATTGCCTCTTTGCTGAACACTTAGACAAGGTACTGATTTAACAACAGTGGACAAGCAGCTGGGAGCTGGGCTGTCAGCCTGTCACACACTGACAAATCTGTTGTTCATATTCAGGCAGGATGTTCTAGTTAGATTGCCATCAGTATCATCCATCTACCACAGGCATGCAAGGCGTACCGGCGTCTCCTGCATACCCATAGACGAAATGCTGGTGATACAGCTTTCTGGGGAAATCTCAAAAAAAACAGCTAATTTTGCTGTTTTGGTTTGGTTTGGTTTTTTTGGTTGTGGTCTCCTGCAATAAGACCAGGAAAGCAGCAGATTGAATTTTTGCCTCTCTCTTTGTTTCCTCATTTGCTATGCTGGAATTATGCGTGCAAATTGTTGGTTACTCCAATTTCATGTCTCAGGCATGAAAGGAAGCATCTGAATGGAGCCTTACCACTTTTGATAAAGCCATGAAAGCTTTTTCAAAAGCCAATTTAACAAAATGCAGTCTAAGTAAAACAGAAATAATAAAATTATAAATTATTATTAATAAAGATATACTGAAATTACATTGTTCTGGCTTCCAGAATAATTTTGAACATGTTTTTCTACAGCTGCTTGATTTTTCTTGCTAAAATAATACACTCCAAATCTATTTCATTTGTATAGTCAAGCTCAGTCTGTGGCTGAACTCTCAGCTAATACCTGTCTGTGTATATTCACGTTAATCAGTTGGGGTCAGTCTATATTGGGTTTGTATGTAAGAGTGGGTGTGAGGAGGGGGTGTTTATCAAAGCTGTAGAACATGGTCTGTAATTATTTTCTCACAGACATATACTTGTCTATTTCTTTTTTTAATTTGGAAAAGCTGCTTTTAAATACTCTGATTATATATTTAACAGATTATAGTTTTACATTATCTGTCCTTATGTCAAAGTTATCCAATTTGTGCCCCCATGTGCCCTTTATCTTCTCCTGTTCCAGCTCCAGATCTGTAATCCCAAAGCCCACAAAAGAACTCCTGCATTTAGCTGTGGGGGGAGGTACAGCTGTATAATTTCATCTGAATTTGTCATCTGATTTTGCTACTGCCTGTTCATCACCTCTGAGTGATAGAAATAACCCACAGCTTTCTCAAGGAGGTGACTGAGGAAGGAGTCCAGTTAACTTAGTACTTATTCTCACAGTGGTGTATACCATTTTACATTTTTAGACCAACCTTAATACTGTAAAAATAATGTGATATACATTTATATAGTGCATCATTTAATCAGCTAATATCTTCAAGCACTCTTCCCAGCCTCTTCAGTATAATACCTTTTCTGGTCAAGAAAGCCATTTACCTTCACTGTATTTTTCAGAGTAAGGTTCAAGATAGTCTGGAAAACACCAAGTTCACATAGATTAGTTAAGTGACCTGTCTAAAAGGCAAATAAGAATCTTGCTATTTTCTGCCTTTTTTGGTTTGTTTTTTGTTTTGAGATATGTCCATCAACAAGAAAGATCGTAAATAGAAAATAGCTCACTACAGATTGTAGCAAATTTTTGCACAATGGTGGGAACAATATAAAAGACCAGTAAATATATGCATAAAGAAGGAAGGCAGATGATAATCTCTCTGTTTCTTTCACAGTATGCTGCTGATTCTTCATTTTTAGAAATAGTTAATTTGATGTAATCTTTCATTCTTCCCTGAAAGGAATCTTGGTTATCATTCCACACATAAAGAAAAGGGTAAAACCAGAAATATCTTTAAATTGTTTTGTTGTTTTTGTTTGTTTGTTTGTTTGTTTAATATATATATATACATTATGTACCCAAATATGAACATCTGAAAGAATTTCCAGGTGAATATGCTTTTGAATTCATGAAGTATTATCTCACTTTGGGTCATACTGAGATGAGTGAACTGCATAGCAAATTTCCCAAATGATGACCTACAGCACTTTTTTCTTTATTGAAGTCTACCGCTTGGTCTTTTAAAATAGTCCTACAAGTTCATCAGACAGTAAACATGGGCTGTAGACATAGCAGGTAAAGGACTTTTAGACTCGTTAAAAATATAAATAAAATCTGAGGGAACCAACTCCTTTTGTGGTTGAACATGTATAAAAACACAGCTTTAAAGTTTTTTGTACATGGTCACATGTAGAGGTTAAGCTCCTACTTTTTGTACACAAAGATAACAATATCAATTCCTTATCTTTATAAAATCTCTGGGTGTTCTTTGCTCAGAAACCCCTGTGATTTTTGATTGACAGAAAGATTACCTAATAAACCTTCATCACAAACTAATTAATCACTGTGAATACAACACTAAATTGGCAAGCATAAAAAAGCAAATGAGATGGGTGTTGAAGACCATTTTTGAATGACCTTAGCTAAAAGCCAAGTACAAAGCACTGAAAGCATCAATAATATTGGACTGCTAGTAAACTTTACTACAGCTGCCTGCTTATAGGAAGGATGTGACAGTGAGATATTAATTCACACTGTTCAAGTCCTGCACAAACCCTAACACATTTTGGTCGCTGGGACCACAGAAAGAGTGGTACATCACCTCTTCTGAAAGCGCTCAGGACATGGGCAGGACTGGGACCTGGTTTATAGTTCCTCTACACCCCCCTTGCAATTATTAATTGCAAGTATTTTTCTCAAAGGAAACACATTATAATTATTGTTCTGACATAGAAATCTAGCTGGATCCATGAGCCAAGGTTTTATTTTAATGCAAGAGAGAGGTATGGCAATGCATCAAGTGGTTTCCTCCGGTCACAGCAGCCCCTGTGAGCTGTGAGAATACCTCTTCCCCACGCAGAAGTTTAGCAAAGATAAAGTCACCACAAAGTGATATTCCTGACAAGTTTATCTAAGTCTGAAGCTTAGGTCAATATAAGATCTTAGTTCTCCACTTTTTCTTTTTTCTTTTCTGATGATTGAATACCACTACAGTCTTATTTATGGCTCAGGTATAGGGTATATAGCAGCATCACTGCAGGAAATACACTTGTCAATTTTTTAAGCCTTGAAATTAGAGACAGGAGAAAGCTCTGATGGTTTTTATCCTACTCAGATTGTTCCCTCTGTTCAGGGAGGCTAATATCAGGGATTTTGTTCGGGCAGTCCCTGACAAGGTTGAGATACACAACCCCCCACCCCACCCCCCCCCCCCCAGGAATACATTGCCTTTAATAGAACTACCACTGCTGCTAATTCACTTTCCTGTGCAGAGCTGTGGAGGGGGTGGCTTGGCATGAGGAGGCAGAGGGGACCACAGTTTCAGCAGTGTGGGTAGGAGGAAAACAGGCTACAGGAAGGGATTTTGAAGCCTCACTGCCACTTAGAAGTGTGGAATAACAGAGTAAATAAATAAATAAATTTTAAAAATAAGAATTCATTTTGCAGCAGTGAACCAAAACAGTGGGAAAGTTACTATGGGGTTTTTTTGGCAGATGAGGGAAGAGTCATGTTTCCATCTATAATTACAGCCTGTTAAATCTGTTTCTGTATCCTTTCAGCTATGTTCTGCTATGTATCCCAGCTTAACATCAGTGTTGTGTTTCATTAACATGCTAGTTTACCCATTCATCTTAAGGGAGTGTGAAATAGGCTTTCTTTCCTGCAGTTTTCACACAGGTATCTGCACACCATCTCAGTGACTTGCTCACTTTTTGTTTCTGATATTTTGCTTCTTAAACAATTCCTATGTAAACCAATGGAGATTGTTTCTGTGTGTCATATATCTGTGAGCAGACAGCTGCAGTGACTAACTTGAGTCCAGCTGATACCTCTGCATTTCCCATTCATACACTTAAATCCAATTTTACTTTAAATAATAATTTCAGATTTGTGAACTTTTTTCCTTGCTAAGGCTTTAGGCTTTAACTGAAGAATGAGGCAAACCTCCAATGCTGGAAGTACCCTGTTCAACTTGGTAGGACTACAAAAAAGCACAAAAGGGATGCTATGCAATGGCTAGTTGCAAGGATGAAGCTGGTGAGAAATTTTAAATAGGATCCAAACAAGCCTCAGCCAAAGCTGCACTGCTAGTTTTTATTACAGCATTTTCATCATTTGTCCTCTTCCAGTTATCTGCGTTGCTTTTACAGGAGCATTGGTGTAATTTGTGCCTCATCTCACCCCAGCGGTGGGGCTGCTGGGGCTGCCTTGGAGGAGTGCGTCTTGGTCGGGGCGGGTGCGAGCTGTCTGCTTGACTCCAAACCTGCCTGTCGAGCTCCAAACACAGACATCGCCTTTCACAGTGAGCAGCAGCAGCCACCGCCACTACTTCCAGGGATTTTAATGAATTGGCCGCTTTTCTCCAACCCACTTATTTGCCTCCTGCAGCCCCCCCCCCCTTCCTGTCTCTTCCCCTCCCTGCTCCCATCCTGGCTGCTCCCAGGCAGCGGGGAGAGAGGAATTATTTATTGTGTGCCTGTTGAAAATGAAAGGCTTTTACATTTTAATGAGCACTAAATAGGAGCGAGGAAATATTGTTCATTAGCTGTAATCTGTGGAATTGCTTGAGTGAACTTCCTTTGGAGGCCGCTTTAAACGGTTCACTCAAGTAAAGCAGTTTGTATGGTAATTAAGGGAGCATTTTTCTGTCAACATCTGTGCTGCTATTTATAACACTGAAGGTATCTTATTACTCCACCAGAGAAACATAAAGAGGGTGGGCAGAGGGGAGGTTATATTTTATATATATATACATATATACACATGATTACTGTTTTCTCTCTTCAAAATCTCTCCCTTTTCCTTGTTTTCTTTTTGCTTTCTATTCTCTTCTCACACTGCCTACCACCCTCCAATTTACCAAGGAAAAAAAAAATCCTGTCCACTCTTTCCTGATAGTAAGGATTATCATTCTGACATCTTTTCATTAATCATACCC
This sequence comes from Megaceryle torquata, assembly GCA_024611175.1. Classification (NCBI taxonomy): domain Eukaryota; kingdom Metazoa; phylum Chordata; class Aves; order Coraciiformes; family Cerylidae; genus Megaceryle; species Megaceryle torquata. The sequence goes on along the minus strand of JANIJG010004336.1, from coordinate 14,011 downwards.
TCTGCTCAGCAGCTAAGCAGGGAGACTCAAGCTGCTTGGCAAAAACAAGAGGCCTGTGTCTTTGGAAACCATTCCTCGTCCCGCTTCTCTCCACGGTAAAATAGATGCCTTTTGGCTGGGTTGTTGCACTGTCCCCAGAGGAGTAACAGAGCATAACCTCTGTCCTCTGTGCACCTCTCTGGTAGCACTGCTGCACTAAAGCCAGCCAGGGCTCCTGGTGGTCTGCAACGAGAAGAGTGAGGAGGTAAGGGGTGATGGAGAGAAATAACCTTTAGCATATTCAGCGTCATTATATTATTTAAAATTTTAAGTTGGTATTTTGACATTACTGCTCAGAGGAAAATAGTTTGAGTGTAATAAATGGACATGGTTTTTACATACAAAAAATAGAATTTTTTTTCTTTGTTTGCTTCCATATGCTAACACCTATCATTTTACCAGATACACTATGCTAAGGCAATGAGGAGCCATCACCGGGTGTAATTTTACTCTTTTGCCCTCTTTGATTTTTCCTGTACAGATAACAACGATGTTTGCATCCCAAATGCTGCTAATCACTGTGGGATATGGGAAATGACAGCCTTTAAAAACCAGAATTGCCAAAGCAGAGATCCACATTGCCCCATGCCACTCAGTACAATGCTCACCACTTGGCTGTAGGTGATGACTTCCAAAGAACTGCAAGCCATCTCCTGTCATAGGTGAGTGCAGCTACCACTTTCCAAAATCTAAATGTCTTCCTCCTTCCCTTTCTCATGTTCTGAATGTTTCATTTTTGCTTCTGCTAGTTTACTTCTCCCTTTAAATCTCTGACATTTTTTCTCTCCCCTAAACTAAGTCAAAACCTGGGATGTTTAGATGGCTTCTTTCTTGGTGTTTCACATACGTGTTAAGAAAGCTTCAGAGAAGAGAAGGGGAATATTCATTTAGTACTGTGAAATTTTTACCTTTTTTACTAAACAGAACCTCAAAATGTTGCAGAAAAATGAATGAGGAAAAGCAAGAAGTAGACTTAAAGCTGCCCAGAGCACACCAAATACATTGTTCTATAGAAATTAAATATTCTGTGCCAGAGACAATAACTTTTATAGATTTTTCTCTACCTGTAATGAAGGAAAAACATAAATGACTATCATAAAAAGTAAACATTAGAGATAGAAAATCCCTTTTACATCATTCAGTCCATCTTTCTGACAATAACAAGTTGTTCTCTGTAGTATATTTTTCTAGTGATTCCTCCAGTCTTGTGTTAAACATTTCAAGTGATGGGCCTTTCTGTTCCCCTGAGAGATGGGCTGAAAGCTTAGTGCATTTCAATGTCAGGAAGTTTTTCTTGGCAACTTTAATTTTCCCTATCTGTATTTCTTCCTATTGGTCTTCACATATCTCTGTAATTACTTATGTTCCTTTGAATTTTCTTATCCATGCTGTTTTGGAGGTTATCATGGCTCTGTATCACCATTTCATAACTCTGCAGCAAAGATTCCAACTCCACATTTCGTTTTCATTCTTGGCTTACTGTTTAATTTACAGGTAAAGTTCCCTTAATGTTTGTATCCTATTTACAGCAAGAAAGCTTATCTCCAGACTCAATATCACTGTACTTTTATTTTAATGGGTAACCAAATTACAAGACCCTGACATCTGCTAATTTTGGTATGGGGCCAGCACTGGTTTCAGAAACAGGAAAGTGCTTCCAAAGAGAAAAATTACAAGTAGACAGAGAAAAAATAATGGACAGCAAGACTGGCCAACAAGTAAGAGAGGCCTAAAAACAAAGGGAAAAGGCTTTTCAGATTAGCAGATGAGTGAAGGTCTCTGATACAGAAATGAGCAATTTACCTGAACATCAAGAGCATTTCATAGGCAAAAAGAAATGGAAATTCGTCTGAATCAGCAGCACAAATACACGGACCCATTCCAAAAAAGCTATAGCATGCCTAGCATGCTCCCACCCACAGAGGAGATCAGAGAAGCTACCAGCACTCCTGCTCCTCAGCTAATGGATGTTCAGGTGTACAGTCACTTACAAATTGGGATCACAACATAGATCTGAAGGCCATTTCATGGGCTGAGGGATTTACTTGAGACTTGGAGCTTTTCCATGAAACTGCTGGCAGGAGAAGTAGAGCAATTCTGCCATGGTCCTTGTGAATATAGACCTGCATCTCCCAGGCATGGGGAAAGGGGAAATGCAGTCCAGATTGTGACATATCAGGGTGCTTGAAAAATTAAAACTCTGTCTGGATTTCAGTATATCTAATTAACTGTGTGACAAATGCCAGAACATGGATCCTGGAAATTTTTTCTATCTAGTTTTCATTAACACTTGGAGTCTAGGTGAAATGCGTATTTTGCAAGTTAATTTTCCTTTGAAAATCATCTCTTCAGAGCATCCAAAAGCCCAACAGACATAGTGATTTTCCAAGTAGCACTGAGAAGAGACATGTTTATTGTATAGGCTTGACATAAAATGTTTCAGGGCCCTGCCTGCTGAGTATCTGAAGACAGATTAGGCTCCTCCTCATCTGTTGGGCGATTCAAATGCTAGAAGAGGCGGCAGGCAGACATCTATCACATAGCGTGAGCATAGTTAGTCACAAAGCACCACAGCTCATGCCTTTGCTGAATTGGAAGAAAAAAATATTGCTTACTAATCAGGAAGTCAATTCATTGCCAGGAGGCTGTATTAGACCTTCTGTACATCACGCAATTTTACATTTCTCTTTCATCTCTTGTGATAAACTCAATTTGAGTAAAGCACAACGTCCAAAAGTTTCCCAGTCTTGATTTGTCTCATTTTCTTTAATATTTAAACCCTTCAGATACTTTTCAGCCAAAAGCACAGAACTAGAGTAGGACAACTCCAGAAGAAATGTAAAGACTCAGTGACAATTCGCTGTGATGCTGGAATTGTACAACCTGCCAGTAAAGGACTAAAACAGAAATATGCCTAGTAAGTAGTTACATCTTCTACAAGGTGTATTTTATTATTTTTTTTAATAAGCAAGTCAATTCAATCCATTTTTTTAATGTCTCTTATTTAAGAGAGCTTTCAGTGAAATAAAATACCATAGTCACAAAAGGCAGGGGAGGAGGAACATAAATCTGTACAGTAATTGTTCATTTTTTCCTTAATGATATTTCTAGTTATCAAAACAAGAGGTGCCAAATGAACAAATAACTTTTAAGCGTACGAAATTCTCCTATCTTTTTCTCCCATTAAGGTAAGCAAACTATGGTTTAATAACTTTTTCCTTCCTTAATCATAACCACGTTGTTTTTCCCAGCACTTTAATGTGTAACATTATGTGGCATCACGTAAAAGGCAGCTTTACAGACAGCTCTGCATCATCAGTGCATCTTCTTCAAGCAAGAAGCTCACATGCATCTTTATCTTCAGGAATGTGTAACTTCTACTTGAGCTCAATGGAATTCAGACTCATGGAGAAACTTTTATGCTTTTCCGAATGGGAACATACTTTAGTATATACTTTAAGTATTTTTGTCAAGAAGCTTATCCATGCATAATACTCCTTGAAAGGCCAGTCTGCATTAAAAATACCTGAAGTACTTTCTAATAAGGATCTATAGCATTCTCCTCGAGGTAATCAAGGTTCACAATGTCACATATTTCAAAATCCTTATTATGAAGGAATGAAAAAGGGTTACATTAGACAAAAGAAGCACAGGTTAGAGTGAAAGATAAAAATGGAGAAAGGAAAAAGGTAGAGCAGAAGTACATAGGCATCTCTTATTGAACTTCATTTATAACCTTTCTGGAGCTGTACCATATTTCTCTATAAGCTCTTTTAATTCATCATTCTGCATGTATACAAGAGACCTAATGTGGTTCAGGTAGCATTTTAATATTAAAACCACACCGTTTTCTATGAGTGTTACAGAGTTCATTTGCTTTCATACCATTTTGGTATTTATTGAATATCTGAACACTACAACAGACACAGACAGCCAATTATACATAGTATTTTCCAAAAATCAAAAACATTCTTCTGTTCTTTTGGATGTTACTTCTGAGGCTTCCCAGGTACTGTACCATTGTAATTTAATATTAACACATGACAGGACATGTTTCAGAGGTCCATTAATACATGCTGTAGATGTGCAGCCTCATGCATTCAGCCACCAGAGGTGTGTATTAATGGACCATTAAAACATGCCCAGGAGTGTCTTAATGCCATTTCAGTATGGCTCTGCAAATTTTACTTCAACTTTTGTATAAAACAATTTTTTTCAAAAATAGTTTTTACTATACTGTAAAATCTCTCCTATTCAGAAAAGAAAGGGCTTTTGTGACATAAGAATAAGGCGACATCAGGACAGGAGTATAATGCCATTTTTTCTACCATTTTAATACATTATCATTTGATTTTATATTGTTTTATAAATAGCATTGTCCTAAGGCCTGATTCTCATTTTTGCTGACCTACCTTTCCAGTGCTCCGGAAGGGTAAAGGAGTCTTAAAAGTGCCATAAATGTAAATTGCCCCCCCCCCCTCCCCCAACTACTTAACTTGGTTGCTAATTTCAATAGACATTTCTCAGTTTCTGGGTAAGACTTTTAGGCAGCTTTGGACTTGTGTTGAAAAAGCAAAACAAGAAATCCAAGCAGTTTGCCAAATAAGTTTTGCAGTAGAAAGCTAAAACTACGGACAGAAAAGCTGGGTCTATCGTAAGTCATCAGACAGTTCATACCCTCAGTAAAATGTTGTCACTAACCACCTCTATTTCACAGCTAAATCTCAATTTAATTAATTTTGTAAAATAACATTATCATTCAGTACTGTTATTTTATTACTGTTGTTTACCAATAACAGAGAAATTGATTTTTTTCTTATGCTAGTACTGCAGTCATCCATAATTTCATACTAAATCCTGTGTGAACACATACTGCAAGCTGTGAAACAAACTTTCTCCTTCTATGTAACTCTCATCTTTAAAAGCCCAGAGCAGCATAAAGTGCTTGGAAGTACTTGAGCCCAGCTAGAGAATGTTTTTTTAATAATAATGCTTTTAAAGGAGAGCATAGGCCACCCTTCAAAGATTTATCATCTGCCCCAAAATAAAATATTGCTTCAGGTCAATTAAAAAGATTAATTTGAAATTTGCTTTTATTTATTTAGCTGTTTATTGCTGCATGCCATTGCATATAGCTGAAGCCAGCAGTGATTTTGAAATGGAGCATTGCAAAACATTGTTCAAAAAAGATTGGAATTAGGTATCAAAGCATTGTTTTCCCATGTTTCTTTATAAAAACTATTTAAGGAAATTCTTCACCTCTTTCTGAATTAGTTTTTAGCAGTGGAGCTCAACATTTAGAATAGTATCGCTTAGGGCTGTGTATTAATCATCATTATCATAATAATAGCATTACACTGTTATTACATATTACTCCTCCTCTGAAGTGTATAAGTACAGTGAGCTGTAATTTGTAAATACCAATGCTGCTCCAGCTGCATTTTTCATTCGCGGTGCTGCAGGAGGAGCATCAGAATAATGCCAGGTTTAACTGCAGCATCACCACCTCAGAACATCAGCTCCTCAGCTGTAAATCCTCGCAGCTGATCAGCGCCTGGGCAGGACGTCTGGGAGGATACATGGCTGAATCACTAGCTGGACATAGTGTGGATCAGGAACTCTTCTTTTCCTGCTGTGTTTGTATGAGAACTGTGGTGCTTGTCAGCCTCAAAGTGGGAAGATCTGACTGATAGGAATAGTATAATAATCTACAGTATTATAATAACTGGTTGATTTTGAGAGCTTATTCCTGTTCTTCCTTCCCCACACTGATTTCAGCTGTGGGGAGTTTTTAAGGAAGCTTTTTTGAAAGAAGGATGAAGGGATGAGGGGCCACTTAGTTTTAGGGTTTGGGGGCTGGTAGAAAGATTTGTCCGGATGCAGTGATAAGTTCCTATGTCTGCAAATACAAAGAAAGGAAGCTATTATTACTATCCCTACTCATGAACATAGCCTGTAAACTCAGCGATGATAAATTAGGTCTTACCAAGGTTGATAGAGTCAGCACTGTCTCGTAGTGTTGTTCAGTAGATATGGCAGTGTTGTCGACTATTGCCTTCTGGGATGAGTTTGTAGCCTTCCTTGTAATTAGATTTTCCAGTTGTAAAGAAATCCCTCAAAATTACACGTGTGCTGAAATGAACCATGTCACGTATTTTCTTTGAGGTTGAAATTATATATACATATAATCTCCAAATGACTTAAAGTAATTTAATCCAATTAGAGAAAAATATATGGTTTGGACCAGGAACTAGAGACAGTGCTAGTTAGGCACTGCAGTGTTCAACTTTTAAGCCTCTGCCTGACAGATTTTAATCTAATTCATCTTAGGTAAAATGTCATACGCTCCAAAACTGTTACCCAAAAAGTGAGAGCATGGAGTGGGAAATCCAGTAGATATAATCAATAAGCAAAAAGCTATCTCTGAATTTATGACACATTTGCTTCAGGGCTCTTCAGGAGTGTGAAGGAAAGACTACAATGTAATGTTGGACCTGATTATGTGAGGAGAATGGGACTAACAGAAGCAATCAGAAGCAGGGAAGAGCGGGATAGGGAAAAGTACAGTCTGTAGGGGAAGAGGCTGAGGCAGTCAAGCTTGGGGCAGACATACAGAAGTATGGCTCCATGACTATGCTTTCCTCTGGTTACAAGGGCCTGGATTTTTATATTTTATTTTATATTTGTAGATGTTTCTTATGTCATAGAGAATATATTTATTATATATTGGATTGTATATTTACTGTATAATTTTATATTTTATTATTATTTTAGTCTTATGCATTATTCAAAAGAGGGCCATTACTATTTATAGTCAGGACTCCAAGACACATCTTTGATTTATAGCTTATGCAACCTTAATTTAGTCCTTACAGCCTGAAAAGTAGATAGAATGTGGTTTTACCCTATCTAGCACTGTTATGCTGTTTCCAATATATAAGCTAGATAGATTTAACTCAGGCACTAATGCAGTCTAGATGACCATATTTATAAGCTGGGGAGCTGTCTGTCCCCCAACCAGGCCATGTTGTGACGGAGCAATGTAATAAGAGCGATGTCACATCTGAAGTGGTCTGTCTGGTGCGTGATTTTCAGAACCTAAGGAAACTGCTGTTCCCTTTCTGAAAGGCAGCTTATGAGAACATTGGCTCTTAAGATATTTGGAATTATGCATAAAATAAATGACAATATTGCACATGTATTGATCATTAAAGTCAGGTCATAATCATTATAGTCAGTAAGTAACGGAATTAACAAATATTTGTAAAGCGCTTTGAAAAAAAAGCAAGACACACAAAAGTGCTCCATACAGCTAAGTACCAGTTTTAGTATTATGATAAATGATGCAAGTATGACATCCCTCAGCAAGTGCCAATTATCTCTAGAGCTGTTTCAAAATTACTTTTGTAGGGTTTTTTAAGCACATCAGGAAAGAGGCCTATTATATAGTACAATACAGAAGATATCACCATCCTTATTGATACTGTGCTACCAGTTCAAATGGTATTTGACCTACAAACCATATGGCTTCCTCTAAAAAGGTCTCTGACTAGTTACTCCTCAGTTTTGAGACTGAGGCAAGCATTTCAATAATGTATTTTTGACAAATGTAGTAAGATTTAAAATAAGCTATTGTTCAAAATAATGCTTTGTTATGCAAGTGCAATTCGGAAATAGCAGAATTCAAACTCCTACCCAGAGCTGGCACTGACTAAACACAAATAAGTGTCATTTAAATTTTAGTTTACCAAAAGCAGCTTTCCAGACAAAATGGCTTGGTCCCAGGTTCTGTTTTAATTAAACCAAGAATGTTAGAAGTTAATTAGCCACTACTGGTGCTTTTCAAAAATTCTGCAGCTTTTACAGATTTCCAGATGAGAGAGGTGGAAATTTCCAAATGGTTGCACTGAAATGGCTTTCTCTACCCAGTTTTGTGTCAGCTTCTGTAATGATAGGGGAACATGGGGAGAAAAAGGTGTTCAAATTCTGATTCCAAAAGCCACATTACAAAGTTTCTAAAACACTGCCCCATGATGTGCTCCATGTTTGATATGTAATAATGATGCATAAAACAGCTTCTAACTTTATCTTTCGAAGGATCTGCAATTTCTTCTTGCTGGAAAAACAAATTGATATAATTTGGAGTCTCTCCTAGCAAGAAGTAGTAAGAACTACTTCAGACATGGGCATGACATATGGAAAGGAAGGGATCCACACCTCAAAAAAGATTGCCCAAGACATCACTTTGATGTAAAATTTCAAAAGAAATTATTTCACATTGCTTCAAATAGCATCATACTGTGATATACTTGATGTAATAGACATGAAGAAATCATAATGTTACTTACTCATTTGCTGAAAAGACACACTATCACATTTTAAACAAGAAGGCAATAAAAAAAAATCTCTTTTTAAAATCTGTCTTGAAGAGATGTGTGGGAGAAAGCATAAAACCAGATTGGAGGATATTTAATAAATTATCTTGAATATAGCACTGTTGTTACTGGAATAGCATTAAAAACCTGCAAGGTGTTCCTGCAAAATTCCTTCACTGGCATGGCTTTAACTTACATTAAATGATCTCATGATGGACACTGCTACTTCAGCAGCAAATACTAACGGAGACTAGATGGGACGTGAGTAGAGAAAATCAGAGTATCGATGCACAAATGCTGACTACCATCTGGCACAGATGTCATTTACTGCTGTTCATGAATCAGAAACCAGTTAAATTTAACAGATTTAGCAGTTTATCCATTCTTGTGCAATGCTAAGTAATACAATAATTATTCTTCAAAGTTGCAAACTATATGGTTCATTATTTCGGGAGCTATATTATTTTGTGATAATATTTTTTTAATTAGCATAGGTTTTAGGATTTGGATAATATTCTAAACACACAACGTACAGAATCTAATAGCAACATAAGCATTTAACATTAGTAATCTTTCAGCTCTAGAACACATGTGTTTCAAGGCTGCTTTTTGAAAGAGAGCTACCAAGAATGCTAGTTGAAGGGGTAACTGCTGAATGGTGGGGTTTTTTTCCATTCACTGGATAGAAATGGAAACTTTCAGCTTAATTTTTCAGAAAAACTCATGTAATTTTTTTTTCCTAAGAAATGTGGTTATTTTGCCCAGTATCTATGAATAAATCTGTATATGTGGCATTATGTAGCCATACATACATATTTTAAAATATAATACAGTATATAGCATTAAAAAGATCCACAGCACAATTGCAGATACTCTACTATGTTTGCATTTTAATTTTTTGAGTAATATTTACAGATTTACAACACTCAGTGATTAAGCTAAATTCCCTCTGTCCAACATTTCCTTATAAAAGCAAAGCTCTGAACTCATGAGCTCTTTATGACCTGCAAATTACTATATTGAGGTATCATCATTAATAATGGCAACCATTTTATTTTTTTTTTTACGTGTTAGGTCATGAAAAACATCCTATGTGAGTGATAGAAGATATTAATTGTATTAAAGCTTTGTCAATTTCCAACTTCAACGCCTTGAACGCTTAAAATTTGATGTAACTAGAACTACAAAAGGTGTTTTTCAGAAGTTTGATTTGGTAGTCTAGGCCAATAAACAAAATTATAATGTTTTACTCAAAACAGAAAGCAAAATGCTGTTTAAACTTATAAATTCTAACTTGCAGATGAGACAATGACAAAAAAGCAGAGAACTGGGGAAGGAGTGAAGGCAAAGGGAAGCACAAGCCACTGCACCAGTTATAAAGCCTTTTTAAAAGATGGTTGCCTCTAGGATTATACTGTTAGCATTAACTACGCCGCTAAATGTAATTTCAGAGCAGCTTGGCTATGCTGGGACCAATAATGTTTCAGCAGATGTTAACAGTGAGGGAATTTAAAGATTACAGAGTTTCATGGGTGTAGTAAAGCTGCAGTGGGAACAGAAATATTACCGTAGCTGTTATGTTCTGAGTGCACCACATTTACTGACAAGTAATACATGAGTGATAGTGAGGACCAGGGGAACAGAACTTTATACTTACTGGTCAGCAGCCTATAAATTCCATAAATTAAACAAAGTTTTATGTATTTTTCATTTCTTTTCAGAATGATCCTCTCTAAGGGCCCCCTGCTTCATGTTAATTCCACCGACAAAGCATAGCTCTGTCTTTCAGCATTTTTTCATAAGGGTATTTCCCCACATTTATGTTCCCTTTTCCTCATCCCACTTCTCTCCACTCAGAAGGCTTTCACAAGCAGTGCTTTCTTGCCAGTGATCTTCCATGGGTCAAGCCTTGACAATGAACTGAAGAGATGTAGATGGTGGCTTCTGTAGGAGCAAGGCTCTTCACAGAAAGATCTTTTTTTCCAAAATGGGGCTAGCCATTTTGTGCATGACTTCTGCCTGCAGTCTCCAGGCAAGGAAATAATAATCGTGACTTACTAAGACTGCTAGAGATTTACAAATTCATGGAGAAGTTTATATCTTTTAATTGTCTTTCCCAAAATATTATAGCTACAAGCTTGAGATGAGCAAAGCGAACTAGAAGGATATGGCACCATGTTACAACATTCAATGCTGTTCTAGCAGTAAATGAAGTGTGAGGGTAAATAAATTGGCCAAACGTTATATACAACTGTCAGATATGAGGTGCATGCTCATGGATCTAGCTACAGAGACGGAGCTATGTACCAAGGCTAAGCTTGCAGAAAGCATGAACTGCTGTATCCAGGCTTGATTACTTAATAAAGTGTTAAGTTGATTAATTTAAAATGTTATGTTTAGTAGATATTTAGCTGGTATTCAGCTTTTTGTGATCATGCCATTCTGCAACATCATTGCTTACCAGTTAAAGAAAATAAACTAGGCTTTTCAGAGAAATGAAGAAAAGAAACAAAACTTACACTACTTTCTACTGAAGAATGAAACAGGTTGTAGTTTGGAGGGGATGTATCCTGCACTGTTACAGAAATCAGACCAGGAGAAGGTAGTTAATTTCATCACATTTTAAAGGCATACTCTTATATACTGTACATGAGTTGCTGACTTCTTTTCTACTTTCGGGTTGGACAACAGGAGGGAAATTGATGACCTTTTGTCAGCTTCTTCCATCAGAGTTCACTGCAAGGCATCACTGACATAGTATGTTCCCTTCTCTTGATGCTGACTGTGCAGAGCCCACTGCCAGTGTTGGTCCTGCCCCAGACCTTTCCCTTAGTAAGCCAAATGTGCTTATGGGAGAAAACAATACAGTATCACTGTGATGCTTGTTAGGACAGAAGTTTGCAATACAACGGACTACATAGTGAAAGCCTTTTTATTTTGATGGCAGTCTTTCCCTGTCTATCATAAACTTAGTGAAGCAGGCTTTCTCTATCCAGCTCTCCTTTTATTGGGCACAAATCACTGCTGACAGGAAGTTTTATGCCTAAATCCGTTTACTGTCCTTGTTGGTAGTCTTTAAATTAATATTTATAAGCTGAGAGAGGCCTAAAAGGATGCAGCAGTAAAATATCTAAATGCTTCAGTTGGGCTTGTGCTGATTTTTCTCCTTCTTGACCATTGACATTCCTTAATTACTAGTGACCCAGGCATATATTGTCTTTGCTGCTCCAAGCCTACAAATCACTGCCTTCCACAGTATTGTTGCTGGCTAAAGGGGACGTTTAAAGCCGACCAGTCTGTATGATATATTGGATGAATAGATGTGGGTACAGGCTGAAGAGAGAGAAAAAGACACACATTCAGAGAAATGCCTTAAGAGAAGTAACTTAAACCTGAAATAAATTACTTGGCTATGAGAAAAAATGAATAATATTTGGATTGGCAAAATAACAGATTTAGTTGGTATAATTTTAAAAAACAGTGGGAAACAAACCAGAGGGCATACTGAGTTCAAAAAAAACTCATTTGGGCATATTCAGATCTTGACTGGATGATGCATACACACACCCTCAGCAAAATGACCATTTTCATTAAATCAATATGAAGAACACTTTTTTTTTTCATATCAAAACTGCTGGGCAAGCTGAAATTAGAACAAAGCTGATTAAAAGTAAGATTTTGTTGCATTCAATCTTTTCCTCTTTTTGTCTTTTTTTTTTTTTTTTCCCTTCACGTCTTACTTTGGTAAAAATAGATGAAGGGTGTGCAACAGAAGAAAAGCAAATAAAATAAAAAACAGAACAGCTCTCACCACCTTAGAACAAAAACATGTGAAAATGAGACTGGCTAGATGGTAAAAAGTAGAGAGAACAAATGGTGGAGTCCTAATAAAATGTCATTCAAGGAAAAAAATTATCCTAAAAGAGAACAATTCTAACCTAAAAGTGGTGAATAGTCACCGTGGTCCTGATGTGGAGTAAGTTTTGGCACATGAATCATTTTATTACATAGGGGAATCCCTAAACAAAAGGTAGCAGATAGCCATCCATGCAAGATGTGATTGACCCATTGTCTTAGAGACTGTGTGAAATCTTTTTCATCGGGAATGAATGAGATTTCTTTGTTCTCTAGGTAACAGAGAAACGACTAAATAGTTTGTGAACGACTGAAAGATGAAAGTAAAGATCTACTACTGATGTCTTTAAGGAATGTCTAAAAGGTGCTTTAATATACATCCATTTCATTTGGGGAATGAAGCTATTTATCACCTTATTTTATTTACTCTGCAAAGGCTGATTTGGAAACATACATGATAAATTTTTGCTCTAAAATTTCTGTTGACTATTTTATATATTTGCAGATTTGATTTATTACACTCGACCAAGGTTTCTTCTACATCCCTGGCTGCTGTACCTCTGAACTAGTGTCCTGGTAAGTCTTCATTGCTTCTCTTCCCAGGAGAGCTATACTTCATACGTGCTACATTCACACACTACAATAGGATACATTTCATACATGGGAAGAAGACTGGGAAATAAACCACTGAGTACCTCAAAACTGGCATTCTTTTGTGTTCAGAAGCCTAAGCTGCCTCAGGTAGTCTTCAAACTTCTTTATAAACAGTGCTCCTACCAGCTGAGATAGCTAATGAATATAACAAGCCTAGTTTCACAATTATAAACCAGGCACAATTATCTGTTCTATTAGAATGACTCAGACTTCCCCTAAATCCTATTCTTCCCAAGCAAGATAAAATTATAAGACTTGTAGAATAAGCCGATCATCTGCTGAGGGCAACTAATTCCCATATAAGTCTCTCTGCTCTTGGGTAATCAAGCATCCAAAATGAATCACTCTAGAGCTTAAAAGGAGATGGCATTTTGACACCTGGGCCACTACCCTGAATCTCCAGACACAAAGACACATGGTTGGAACTGGAGCCAGGACGTACATGACAGGATGTGTGTGATATTAGAAAGCAAGGCATAAAATTCAGGATGATGCAGGACAACAAATGTAAACTTAACGAGCTCTAAATCTGCCGATTAACTCTCAGCTCACTATTTTTTGACCTCACTCCTTCTACTCTTTGTAAGGGCACAAATAAGCAGTGATAGATAAGCAAATTTTAACATTTCCCTTTGCCTCTTTTTTTCTGTTTGTTTTACTTGGAGCCTTTCAAACATTAAGTCTATCAGAAATGCAGGGGTAGCCTTCCTCTATGCCAGTGGTTCTCTGTGCCTGCAATGAGTTATTCAGCCTTCCTTGAAGTGATGCTTCCATTCAGGTGAACTCCACTGAAGAATAATCAGGCTTGCATTTTTTTCTGGGCCTTACAAAAATTATAGGTTTAGTCTTCTTTTGGTTAGATATTGATTCTTATGGCAAATCACAGAATCACAGAATATTCATGGTTGGAAAGGACCTTTCTAGATCACTGAGTCCAATATCCATAACAATAACAAAAAAAAAAAAAACACGTAAAGAAACCCCAAACACCTAAATACCTGAATACCCTGGTCAAACATGACTTCAAAAACACAAAATAACCCCCTACATGCCTGCCACTAGAGCATGTCCTGAAGCACCAGGTCTTC
>JANIJG010004333.1:0-15282 GCA_024611175.1 Megaceryle torquata | reverse complement strand
AAGAAAAAAAAAGAAAATAAAAAAAAAGAAAAAAAAAGAAAAGAAAAAAAGAAAAGAAAAAAAAAAAGAAAAGAAAAAAAAAGCAGCTTTTATTTCAGCCTACTGAGACATTTGCTAGAATTTAACATAAAAGTTTGACAATGATATAGGCTACAGTTTTCTTCTACAACAAATAAATGCATTCTTAGTAAAAGATCCTTCTGTTCCAGAACTTAAGATATTTCTATGCCTCACTACAATACACAATAAAAGAATCCTGTAAGCTTAATTTGCAAGACAGTTTAATTTTAGGGTAATTTTTAACAACCTTCCAGAGCAGAGATCATACTTATACGTTAAATAATAATAATAATAATAAAAAAAATTCACAACTACACTGATTTATTTAGAAATAAAGCTCTCTGACTTATCAGTGCTCTTAGTTGCTTAATCTATCTTTACCATTTCTTGCTTGAAGTGACAGAGAACACTTAATACAAGTAATACTTTATGCTGAAAAACAGAATTAAGATGTAAAAGTGAGAAACGAAAAGGTTCCTATGAGAAATGAAAGTGTAAAGTATGTGTTAAAAAACCCTGGGGAAATAAAGGAGGTGGGGGAGGAAGAGAGAAGCCCAGAATAGATACTGGTTTTATTTTGTTTTTTTTTCTTAAGAGACTGTATGAGAAGGATTCTAATTAAAGCATTAAGGTCCAGAAAAAATGTCTTTCCATTCTTTATATTTCTACTTATCAGACCGGGGGGGGGGGAAGGTTTCCACATTTATGGAGGTTTGGGTTTTTTTGATGGAGGGGAGAGGAGATGTTTTGGGGGTCCTTTTTTGTTGTTGTTGTTGTTTTAAGGTACAACACAATTAGAATGTTGCAAGTATAAGATATAATTAACTAGGCACAGACACCACAAATACATATTACATACACACTCTCACCCACACATATGCATGTAAAGTACTCAAGTTAAAATCTAGAACATTACTGTGGAACAGCATCATTGGCCCATTTGAAGTGACGAGGGTTCAGGTTTTTCTATTGCTTTCTTTTATGAAACACCCACAACTGGGCCAGATGTTTTAAAACCAGCTTGGAAGGGGACATCCCCTACCAACAAAACAGACAGGCCAGAACCTCACCACATAGGCTACAGTAATAAGACAGACCTGTAAGCAGGAATTCCTTTCCAAGCATCAAGCTGAAATCCAAAGCACTAACTTTTGCTTTGCTCAGCTCATTTCCAGGTCTTTTAAACATGGATCCTGAAATAGCAGAATTGTACAGGTTCAGATTCAGGCCCACCTAACAACTCTGGCACAGTGACTTTAATGTGAACCATCTTCTCCCACCCTAGGGTCACCACACAAGTTCTAGAAACGCTTACTTGGGTATTTTATGAGGCCACCTCACAATCTGTCCCCGGTACACCTTCTTTTTCTACTAGCTGCACTGTAAAAGCTACATTTTGCTCTGTACAGTGTATTATCCCGTGACATTTTATCTGACAACTCAACAGAGAAGACAGTACTAAAATACACTCATTCTCCGCAGGATAGTCTTATTTTTTTTTCCAGGAATGCAGCCAACTAAAGAGGGTTCTTCTATAGACTTTTTTATTTTATAAACATGCCAATCTTTCATAGAGCTGAGTGCTATGATTTTCATTTTTTAAACAAACTTAATATTCTTCAAATAAACTATGGATTATCAGTCTGCTTCAAATCATGCAAGCAAGCAGATTTATCAGCTTTCTTCAAGAAATGAGCCATAAACCAATCTTTTTGTGTCAACAACATAAATCCAACTATCAACTTCCTCCAGAAGAATAAAAGGTTACTTTCTCCTCCATTTTCTACAATGCAGATCAGACCCTTCGGTCCAAAGTCTGGACCAAACTTTAAACTCTAAAATGGACACATTTCAGTCACTTCTGAAAAAATTTACATCTGCACACTCCACAAGCCCAAGAACAAGCAGGCTTGTTAACAATACAGCCAGATATTACCACACTTATCCACTGTGACTCAGGCTGAGTCCGCATTATACATTTCTGCTGCAAATGCACTTGTTGAGCATACAGTGCATTGGCTGATACATCACAGACAGAATTAGGACTATAATCTCATTTTATGGTTGAAAAGTGTGTTTTTGACAGTGAAGCTTATTTAGAAAGGGAAGAAGATGGTCCCAGGATGAAGAAGAAGTTTAAATCACACTGCAATGAGCTGTATTCACTAAAGGCTAATTTGACCAATAAATTTCTTCTGGTGCAGATCTGCTTTAACACACATTGTCCATAAGGCTCATCAGCATTTCTGAAAATCTCCTCTGAAACACCCTGCCTTGAAATAGTAAAGAGATTACAAACAAAACTTTTCCCCAAGATGGAGTATAAAAATCATGTCTTGCAGCAATTTGCAATTATTAAGCTGAGTCAGCTGTGATGGTTTTAGTGAGCAATTGAAAGCTCTCTCTTACAAGTCTGATTAGATGTCATGAATTCTGAAGTAATGATTTCCTGACAAATACAGCCAAGTTATGTAAATTATATTTGGAGGGAGAAGATGATTATTTGTTCCTGGCTTTGGGTTTTTGTGTGTGCGTGGTTTTGGTTTCTTTTGTGTTTTCTGGGTTTTTTTTAGGGGGGTGGGTTGTTTTGGTTTCTTTTCACTCTGGCCTCTTCCCCAGAAATACCGTGGATGTTCCTTTAAAGCCACTCAGCTTCCTTAGCAACAATGCTACTTTGAACTTCTCAAGCAAGAACTCAGGATGAACAAAATGCCAGATTATAATTCTCTGCTGTAAATTAATACATCCCCCTTGAGTTCTTGCTAATAGTTATTAAAAGGTGTCTTTGGATTCTTTTAATTTTTAGAAGTGTGTGATAAAGCATTCTTAATTAACATCTAGCTAGTAATGCTTACCAAAAATCTAAAATCATTATTTTAAAACATTTTCCTTGTGCTCACTCAGCCTGACGTTTCACTCAAAATGTTTAGTGAAAACTTGTTTGTTCATAATTTATTTTTTTTTAAATGCAACAAGTCTTCACAGTCTAGACTTTGGTGCTAAATTACAATTGCAGGGACTGAAAACACTGATAAACAGAAGTATGCGCAAAGATTCATCACTAGAGGTTATTCATGCAGACCAGAAATTACCACCTCAGTTTAAATATTTAATTCTAACTTATTAAACAAACACTGCATGCAAATATTTGAAGTATACTTGGATGCTTTACAGAAAGTTGCACGAAGTTTACTAATTCTTATCACCTTCATCGCTGCAGCAGCGAGGTATGCATTAAGGGACAGGCCAAATCATCCTCTTGAGTGTTACCTTAAATTGTCAACAGACTACCATTTAAATGCACAATATTTACGTACCTGGGAAGAGCAAGTCTGAAACTGAAGACATGACGTGAAAAAAAAGCCAATGAACTTGGTGCTTTGACAAACTCTACAGTGTTTCAAGATGCTACCAGCTTATTCACAAGGAAGTTGGTAGAAGGGAAAGCCCAGCCCTCAACTATCCAGTCCATGGTCTTGTTTTCTAGCCTGAGCACCAAATGAAGGAGGTAGGGATCAAAGGCTATTTTCAAATTTGCCTACAGCTAAAAGCATCTACAACTTTAATCTGAGTCTGTAAGAAAAATGTTTGTCCTGCACAAATCAATTCTGTGCACTCTAGTTTGATTTCTAACAAGCAAAATCTCTTCCATCTCCTTCCACAAAGAGAAAACTAGGAAGAATGCCTGAAAATTAAAGAGAATTTATTAGTGAGTGTGTTCCTCTAAGTTCCTGGCAACCCCTGGCAGTAGGGCGAGGACAGGCAGTCAATGGCAGTAAAATCTAAAACCAGCACAGCAAGATTTACAAGAGAGGTCACCTCTCCAAGTCTTCACTCTGTTTTTAATATGTGGGTTTTAATATGCGGTTACCTTCCTTCACCTCCTCTTTCAGATGAGGCAAAAAGAGGAGGAGAAAGAAATTAACATTTTAAGCTGTCTAATAAAGTGACACCTTTACAATTCTAGCCACATGGAAATATCCTAGCACTGGACTGAAAAACAGCATCACATAAACCATACATGACAAATCTCAAACAAACCACACAAAGTTTTGTGAAAGAACCTTGCAAAATAAGCAGGCTATCAATGATCTTAAACACCCCCCCCCCCAAACCCTAGAGTTAATAGTACTATTACAGTAAGTGAATAGTGTCTGATCTTATTCCCAGAAGCCACAAAGACCTTCACAGGACCAAAAGCCAAACACCTTATACTTCAGAAACAGAAGGAGTTGTAGTAGTTCTGGGACAGATGATTGCAAGGACATTTCAAATGCCATGCTAGTAAGGGCTGCTTTGCATGTAGCTGGGGCTTGAAGCATGCTGCATAATCCTGACCTAGGCAATCTTCTCTGATTTATAGTCTTTCATGGTTAGAGATTCAGGTCACCCAACGTCCTTGTGCTAAAATCATCCAGCTACTAGCGATGCCAGTGCTGCATTTTAGATCTTCCAAGAGTTATGTGCGCTTAAGAGCCAAGATGGGGCCACTCCTGAAGCAGTGTCATCAGACAACCTGTGCAACACTAACAGCAATCTTTCGCACTAGCTTCCTTATCTTCAAACCCAAAAAATACCTTTTGGTTTAATATCCTAGCTGTTACCAGAATTTAGTGATGCATTTGCAGCCAGCAACATCTTCTGATCAACAGAGACTCCTTAGGTGAGGAAAGATTAAACACACCTTATAAATCTATGTGCCAACACCACAGCAGTCTGCAGATTTCATATCAGCATTAACATTTGCGTATAAGTCAGCTATAAAACCTCAGAATTAACTCTTTACTGCACAGGCCAGGCTATATAGCAAACAATTAGCTAAGTCTGCTGCCTGTGAAATATGTTAGTATCAACAGAGGAGCAGCAGAAAGATTTTCAGCCAGAAGCCTTTCTGCTAAGGGGAGAGGTGGCATCAAGCAGGAGAAGCTATGAAGCAAAGCCTTTGGGTATTTACATTATTTTAGGAATTTACATCTAAGGTGCGATTTTATGCAATACTAACTTACATGCAAACAACCAACAACAACAAAATAAACCCTTCAGTGAACATGTGACTTTACATAGATTTTTTTTTATTTAAAAAAATTAATTTCCCCAAATCAAAGATACTGTAATTGTTACTAGAACTATCCATTTTCCTTTCCTTATATTATTGTATAACATCTACCACTCAGCAAAAAATACTACAAGTTCTCACAAGTCTTTTGTTACGATGTGCAGATGTAAGGCCTGTACTACAATAGCTTTCGTGCTTGACATGCTCAGCTGTAAGTTTCCAACATTCAAAGAGACAAATTAAATAGGTCCATAAAGAAAAAAGCATAGGTATTCCCTGCAAAAGTTCTGCATTAAAAAAAAAAAAAAAAAAGAGAAAAATCTGCTGGAGGAGGTGTAAGTGTAAAATCTGAAAATCTTCCCCAACACACAAAGTACTTCATCCAGAAATCAACTTCAGCTGTCCATAAAAAGTGTTGTAGCTCTTCCTACTCTAATTCCATTCATTAAGTGAAAACCCTCACAACCCAAAAGCTTTACAAGAGTTTAACAATTAAGGTAACTCTATGGAGTCACTTGATTTAAAACATGCCCTGAAAAGTAAGCAATTAGTCAGCACTTCTAGGAGGTACTTAAAACTCCTTTTGTGGTCAACAATGCATCTAGAAGTGAGAGAAGCCTGTTCATTTTGACAGTTTCTTATGAAGAAGGCTGATCAACTTGTCTAAAGGGTAATTTTTGGGGAACTGTAATGATAATAATGAAGTCTTTTCCCTGAGGATAAAAGGGCTGCAGAAATTTAAAAAGTAACTAGAAAACAGCAGTACAAATATACAATACTGCATTTTCAAGCAGTATTTGCTCAAGAATCTGAGTAGGTATGCCATTTCTTTTTCATCTGGAGTGCTGAAGCAGAAAAACTTTTCCACTTGCTCAGCTTTCATGTGAGCAGTTCCTAAATCTGGTGCTCTCCTGTGGTCTAACACCTGGTCTTCCCCTGGCAAAGAGTCAACATTAAATTGTCAGAATATGTGTTATTCCCAGCTGCTGATCTTATTAAGAGGGTCACATGGTTAACACAGGTCAGAAATAAACATTTTGAGAAAGGATGACTAGGACTGAGAAGCCTTCCTGAAACTGCCCTGAAGTCCCCTGGCTTACTTCAAAAGACAGCTGAACAATCACCCCATTTCCCTCCTCTGAGATCCCTTCTTCTCTGTCCTGCTACACACCCAATATTTTATTGAGTACAAAGACAACTGAAATAGAAAAAAAAAAAGTAAAATAAATTCTAGTGTATGAACATCGGAAATTAGCTCACACCCCAGTATGTACATAGAAGATGGCCAGTAAGAGGAGTCTAGACATTTTATATTCTGATGGCTTCCTACAGAAAAATATCAGAGGAAAAATTCGACTTGGCTGAGGTGTCTCAGTTACCAACTGAGAAATACTTTCCAATAGTAAATCTACTGCATTTCTCATTATTGATAACTGTCGTAGGAACCAAGTCTTAACTTCTACTCCAGTATTTCAGGTGTACTTATAACCTTAGACAATTAAGAGATGGTTTTGGCAGCAGCAGCCAAGGTTACCCAAACCACTTACTCTTCAATCACCCCTACTGTTGCTGTAACATTCTCTAAAGGAGCCCAGTCATATTCCTCCAAACTATCACAACCGCGCTAAGTCGTGACCTTCAGAGAACAACTGTTGAGTATCCTGCAGTAGATAGGTTGCTAAAAAGACCAGAGTGTTGGTGAAACATTTTTTTTCTGTATGTGACACTGCTGGAAAATGTATTATTCATGACTACATATTTGTGCTAGCTTATACTGTTCTTAACATTTCATTTCAAAGTAAGCTTTCTCAAGTCCTCTGTAAGATACATACATGTAATAGACGTAGACACACAAACATAAACCAGATGAGTAGTTTGGTATTTAAAACAAGTTGATGTATGCTACTTTAGATCAACTACATTTGACAAATAACTTCAATGAAAAATGGAACTCATGGATACTTAGGACCTTAGTGTAAATTCTGCTGCTAAATCATTTCTTTTCATGAAATGCTAGAGTTTATAAAACTGGATCTGGAATAACCATCAACTGAGTATAACAGGAGATGGATTAGACTGCAGGAAAATGAGAGAGGTTTTGCTTTTCCAAGTTTCAGATTTTATTAACTGTTTTTAGATCCTTTTATGGCTTATTCCTACCACTGTCTGCCAGGCAACAGTGTGAAACCAACAGACATTTACAGGGCTAAAAAAGACGTAAATATTAGTGAAAGAAGCATACATACAATAAAAGTTTGGGAATTACTATTTTTTTAAGTTACATCCCTGTGCTGATGTGACATTCCACCTATGTTTCAAGCTTTGGAGGCCATTCTGAAATGTAAACAGATTTAATAAAAGCTGAGAGGTTTTCTGCCATAAAACTGCACACAAGAATTGCAGTTTTTACAACTACAATATGGTAAAACAGCAAGTGCATATATTATTTTATTACCTTCTTAAAAAATACCCTACATATAACAGCTTAGTAAGTGACCCCTACAAAGATTTAGGGGAAAAAAAAAAAAAATTGTCCTCAGATTACAGTTGTTACGAGGGGCTTTTTGTTTGTTCTGGGGAAGGGAAGGTCGATGTTTGGGTTTTTTGTTTGAATTGGTTTATTTTAAATCTAGGCATTCTGAAGTGTTTACTCCTACTACTTTAATAGATCATCAGTATTAGGGAAGAAGTTGCCAGTTCACTTTACCTTTGACCTATTTCATTTTTCTTCTTGCAGTTTCCTCTGTGTACAGAATTATGAAAAAGTGCAAGAGTACACGATCAACTTGTTTTGATCACTGAGCATATTACTGAACACATATGGAAAATACAAATAATCTTCCAAGAAAGACCAAGTGGCCTGACAACAATGCATTATTCCTAGCAAACAAGAATCTCAGTCTTTCTGGTTACAAACCAAAGCAGAAACACTTTGGTTGTGTTTTTCCTCTCTTTACTCTCTCAGGTTTTGGGTGGTAGGTGGAAGGGGCATGAATAGCACATCTTTTCTTGAGTTCTTAAATGGTTTTAGAATCTAATCAAATAATATCATTGACTCCAATTTATAAGTGGTAAAGAGATGGCAAAAGCATAAATCCATCCTTTTGTTATTTCCAACGCTGGAAATAAGAAGTCATGCAAAAGAAACAATTTTCCTGTTTATATATTGTCAAAGGCCTTCTGTGAAGTTCAGGAAAGAAGCCCTGTTTTACAATGAGACTTTCTTCGAAGGAAAAGAACCAACCAACAAAGTTCAACAAATTATAATGTAAAGAAGTTGCAAGCAGCTAAACCAGCCCTTGTATTTCCACAGATGCAATGCATTGATTTCCCCCACCCCCTAAAAAGTTGAGTTAAAAACATTATAGCAGTATAATAGATTTGTTGTATAATAGATTTGTTTGCTTGCTTGTTCAGGAAAAAAAAAAAAAAGTCTAAATAAGATCTATACTAGAGACAAAAAAAAACCAAAAAAAACTATCAAAAGATTACACAGCATCAAGGATACTCCATTACTCTTTCACTTTGGGAGAGCCTGTCACTTTATCACAGCTGGTTACCTGGAGGGTAACCTCAAGCTAACCATCTATGTAACATCACCTAACACACCACTGAATTTAGCATTTCTGGCAACCATGGCTTTGTCCTAAGAACAGAACAAAAAGGATTAAAGATTATACTGTAAATCACACCCAGGGACTGAAATGAGAGTTCAGAAGAATTAGATGGGTTCTAGAATGGGCTAAGCCAAAAACCACAGGACTTTGAGGAACAAGAGTTCTCTTAAAGGTGGGAGAGGAACCCTTCTGTTTATTTCCTGGTCAAGTGCTAAAACAGTCTCCAAGTTATTCATACAGTGGACTGATTTCTTCCATCTCTTCTGCTGTTTCAAGAAAACGACAATGAACAAAGCTGAAAAAAATTCTGTCCCTTAGCATCACAGAGAGGCACAAGCCTGTCCACAGGCAGCTGATGGCCTTTCAAGAAGATTTTATCAGGTTTTACGCTAGAACTTCCCCATTTCTGTTCATCTTCTGCCAATGTAAGTTTCTAGTGCTTTATTTTTAAAGCCTGATGGTTCCCAGTTGTTCACAAACTGACACGAACACTATTCCAGAAGTGCCAATTTTTTTTCAAATCACACTAATAGAAAGAGAAGTTAAATAACGCAAAATGGCTTAGGATAACTTTGATATCAGTGCCATCACCTATGTAAACTCATTTAACAAACAAGAAGTAGCAGAATTTTTAAACCAAAGACTTACCCTCTTGCAGGATCCAAGGCAATTGCTCTGGGTTGATCCAATTCTTGCCAAAACAAAACTTTCCTCAGTGATCCATCTAAATTAGATACTTCAATACGATTTGTTTCAGAATCTGTCCAGTATAATTTCTCTCCAAGCCAGTCACATGCCAGCCCATCAGGTGACAGAAGTCCAGAAATGACCACATTTTGTACACTCCCAGATTTATTGAATTCTGTTCGTTTAATGGCTTCTTCACTGACATCACTCCAGTATATTAACCCCTTTACAAACACAAAGTCCACTGCCGCTGCGTCCTCCAGGCCACTCACAATCACTGTGGCATTCTCCTTCCCGTTTGCAGCGTCCACCAGTCGCAGGTCACGTCGGTTCGCGTACAGCAACAGGGGGGCAGCTTTATATGAGAGAAATAAGGGGTAGGGGGACAGACAGATGCATTAACACCACTCATATTAAGAACAACCTGCACTATGCAGGTACATCAGGCTATAACTACTAATTTTAGAAATTAAAAAAAAAAAAAAAGGTTGGGGGACATTTTGAAGTTTGACTAAAAAGCACCAACTCAAAGCCTTTCAACAGCGCTACAACTCAAGATGTTAGCTTTGTAATGGGCAGCTCATCATTCTGGGCTGTGCATTATTAAAATAAGATTAAAGAAGAAGGGAGAGAACAAAGAAAACAGAGGTTTGAAGTGCCCAAATGACACTGTTCAGAAGGATGCCGAAATGAGAATGTGAAAGATGAGGGTAAAGCTGTTTTTTAAGTGCTTGGTGCTGGTCCACCTGAGCAAAGACTTTTTTTTTTTTTTTCTTTTTGGTTAGAATTTAATAATATACACTCCTCTTCTATAAAAGCACAATTCATGTCATGTTATCAAAGCATCTGTATGCTGATACTCTCTGAAATTATCTATCTCGGACATTTTACAATAGGTGCAAATACAAAGTTCTCTGCATAGCATGAGACAAAGGCTGGTTTAGAGTAAAGCTGGTACGAGGAAGGGAGAAAAATAAATCGGTAGGAATGGACAACACTGGATTCTCTCAAACTCGGCTCTACCACTATTGTTTAGTTCTCTAACATAAAAGCCTTTATTTTATGTACTTTATTTGCTTACACCATCAGTTTGCATGTTCTGTATATTTTTCATACACAACACCTAAATGACTAATGAAAAGTAGTAACCATGAAAACAGCTTCTTAAAGGTAGATGCCTGTTAAATTGTCCTTAACCACAAGATCTATATAAATATATAACATTATGAAAATTCCAGCCTCATTCCTATTTCAGCAAAAGGTTAACAAAAATACTTTTGTACGAAGCTGACAATCACAACCTTTTATATCCACTATCAGAAAACATTTCTACCTGTGTTTACTCAGGCACCATAGCAACCGTGCTGTACAGCAGCATTTAGATATATAATATGATTGGCATAATAAATGCTCCTCTACCTGTCACCACATAAATCTAACAAAAATCTCGCATTTATTCATCAGTATTTGTGGGCACCTTAAACTGCTATCAGGATATATGTCCTAATCAACAGGTTTATATTTATAGAGACAAAGATGTGTACGGATGAATAATGTCAAGGGCTACAGTGCCAGAAAAGATACAGCTCTCTGAATGAGAAACTCAGACTGAAATTGGAAATACAAACACCAGACAATTCAAAAGCTAGTTTTCAAGATCAGACTACTCCCCTCATTACCATAAAACTGTTTATCTAAGACACTGCCACATGAGCAGTGGGAAAAGTTGAAGGAACTAAGAAGTTCCCTAATCTACCTCCAAATACACAAGTTCTGCTTTATATTTGGGAACTTTTCTTCCTGTCTTCCTCTTTTTTTTTTCTTTTTTTTTTTTTTTTTTTTTTTGTTTTTTTTTTTTGTTTTGCTTTGGTTGGTTGGGTTTTGTTTTCTATTCTTTGTGAGCTTTTTAAAAAAAAAAATCACATTGTTCAGGCTGTCATCCTAGTTTTAGAAACATTGAGTATAAATTGATTTATGAAAATATTTAGATAAGAGAATTACCAAAATGAAGGGGGGGGAGCTTTGGTGATTTTAATAATGCAAAATTTGTATTCCTCCCTCCAGAAAGTGAGTTTTTATTATACAGCAAAACATTCAGTTTAGAGATTATATTTCCATGGAGAATGGGTAGAGTTCTTTAAACCAGAAAGCAGAGTCTTTACACTGAGTATGTTTATTACCTTACTTTGACATCTTCTTCCCTCCCTTACATGATTTCCTTCCCACTAAAGACTGGAAATCTACTACAGTAGTTTCTTGAAGTCTGGGTTGCTTATGATGATTGCATTTTTCAGTATTGAGTAAACTGAAAGTGGTAAAAACTAGATATGAAATAAAGCCCTCTACTACTTAAAGCCTGCATACAATTTTAACCTGAAAAATCTAGTTAATAGCCAGCTCAGTGTCATCTAGCACACCATAGGAAAGCGTGCAGCCAACTGGCAGAGCTCTCTCTATTAAGACAGCATGCCCAGCATTTGAAAAAAAGGTAAATCCACGCACAAATGAGCACAGGCTCCATTATTATGTGCAACACGGAGCAAGAGCAGCCATGCACACAGCATGCGCTGAATTGGAACACCAGGCATGTCAAGTGTAATCACTGAGCCCTGAAGGCACCGCTGAGCCTAACACAGCCGCACCGCACAGGTTACTCACTCCTTGCTGAAGCTCAGAGCTGGCTGAGAAAGGACTGAGGGAAAAAAACACAAACTCCTTTTCATGAATGATACAAAAGTTATTGAATGCTCAGAAGAAACACAGCTCTACTTCGGATGGGTGGTTTCACACAGATTTATTCAAAGCCACAACTTGTAACACATTTTGCAGGACTGGCAGATGAGAACAACGTGCTTTCCAAGTTGTTGCGACATTCAGGAATGAAGCGTGCATCACCAAAATAATATAAACTAGGTTTATTCCCCCATCCTCTCCAATCCTTCCCAGAAAATACAAAAGCTTCAATATCCTATAAAACCCAGTTACTGAAGTCGGCAGCATTAGCACCTAGTGTCATCTTTGTCATTAACTTGACTCAAACAGCAATACCAAAAGGAAAATTGTGGCAGAAGATCCCAACCTATCCCACATAACTCACTTTAGAAGCAGCACAGGACATGGAAAAGATGGCTTTCTTGAATAATGCAGTTATGTACTATACCAATAACCTAAGGGAATAAGCCCAAGAGAAATTCCTTCCAAAGCTAGGTAACAAACTGCTATAATGGGGCAAAGAGATATAACTCATTATTTTTAAGAAGCTGAGCTCTTTACGTATATTTCTGGTTTTCTTTCTATAGACATCATATAAAATACATATTTTAGCTGCAACAAAGTATAATACATTGAAAAACAGCACAGAAATCACCCATCTTGGAAACAAACAACTGAAACAGTAGTCAGTATTACCACCTCCTCTATCACTTAAGAGGCCTACGTGCAGTTTAATCATCTAATTAAAGAAAGGTATCCAATACAGAGTAAAAGCTACACTTAGTTATAACTAAATATAAAATAAACTTCTTTTGGCAGGAACAAACTGTTGCTTAGAGACCAGAAAAACTACAAAACCTGAAGTTTTAACACATTTTAAGCACAACAAAAATAATGTAAATTAACGAACTCCAGTCAATAGTGGGTGGCTGAGGCTAAATGCTTAACTCCAGTATTCACATAACATCTTCCCTAAATTTACCACATTCAGTATTAAAATCCAGACACTGCTCTTTTTTTGCCCTGCCTCTACAAATAGAATTCAACATCAGCCTCCTCCTTACCACCAAACTCCAGTTATTCTACCAAATATTTCTTCTGGGTACAACTCTAGTCTCTCTCCCTAGCATGCTGACAGTTGCTAATCCCCAAGATAATTAATTCTGGTTTCCCTAAAACATCTTTACTTAAATTCTGCATAGTACATCTGATCCGTGAGCGTCTGATACTTGCTTAAAAATGCTGCAGACCACAGGACGCCAAGTGATGAATCAACTTTTAAGAAGATCGCTTTACCAGCTAAAAATGTTTTCCCTTTTTTTGGTGTTTAAGTGGCAACTTTGCGCTGTCAGAATTTGTCATGCTTTTCTTTAAATAGTCCAGAGGCCTTCTGCACAAGTTCCTGCTTCCTCCCTTTCCTCTTTCAATGATCCGGGACATGCCTAGGTGCCATGAAGTCAGTGTTACCTTCAACATGCTCATTCTCTTTCACAGTCCTGTAATCTAGCCTGGTTAAAGCAATTAGCATAGCCTTGCTTTCCCCAAACCTTTTTTTTTTTTTTCCTCATTCCCAACTCCCAGCAATGCTGTTAAGGGCCCCTCTCCAAGCTGAGTCAAATCATTACATAAGTGAAAGGTTTGACTGGGTTACCAAGTTGAATTAACTCAAGAAGTGGTCCAGCAAACTCTAAAACTAACATAAGGTGAGCAGCCGGTAGCTGAAAGGGGGAGCAGCTCTCGCCTCTTTCACTGGCAACCTGCTCAATCTGCTCAAGATACGACTGCAGCCACATCCCTTCTCCTCAGCTCCACTTTCAGCTTTCCTTCACCAGCAGCAGACCGGGAAAAACAGGAGGTTTCCTAGGGATATGTGACCAAGTAGCACCATGATCCACATTACTGTCTGCAAGAACCTCAATGTTACACTTCCCATTTCATCAGGCGTCCTCAAAACCTTCCTTCAACACTTTTCCAGTTTCTCAAATAGCTGTCAGAAGAACTTACAGTGCTGCAGATGAAGTCATACCAGTTCCACACATCTTGGCAATACTTCCCTAGTTCTGCTGGAAACACCCATCATTAAATCTACACAATCTGTTTAATGAAAAAGTTAGTATGCATGCAGACTGCTGCAAAGCATCTTCTGTCTGCAAGGTATGTTTCTGACAGTTCTCCCAAGCACCACCTTCACTCATGGAAAAAGAAATCTTGTTTGGCTATACCGTACCAATTAGAGTCCCACATTTGAATAGGGATGATATTTTGCAATCCAAACTTGAAGTTGTATGATGACAAATACAACCACCTGATCATACTGAAACAAAACACTTCTCTTCACACCTTCTGGTGTCATCATTTCCTACAGCACTTCTAACAGTAAGAAAACAAACCAAAACCCTCTATCACATCCTTCATAAAGCTGTTGAAAGACCGTCCATTGCTTAAGTCCCTCTGCTGAATTAGAGCACTGAGACATAACTCTGATGCTGTGACCAAAGCCTCAGAAGGATAAAGGCCTTGTCCATCTTGTACAGGCTGTATCTTCTGTACACCCTGGCAAGCCAGGGAATTTTTTAGTTTGTTGCTAGTCTGGGGTGATCACAGTTCATTATGTGTTCCAGCCTTGACATCGCATATATTTGGAGGTGCAAATCCAGTTGAGAATGGCCTGGAAGTGTTTGCCCTCAATCGCTCCTGCCAGCTCACTTGCCTCCACAGCTGGAGGACCCTAATTATACTGGCAGACACCACATGGAGAAGCCTCAGCCAAGGGGTTTCACCCAGACTGCTAATAGTTCCACGTGGACCCCGAGCAGCAGTAGCACACTGTAGCACCAACAAAGACTTTTTCCACACTGACAAGAAGTTAGTAGGCACTGAGATATCCTTAGATGACTAGAGACTTGCCAATGTGACATCCATCAACAAGAAGGGCAGGAAGGAGGATCCGGGGAACTACAGGCCTGTCAGCCTGACCTTGGTTCTAGGGAAGATTATGGAACAGTTCATCTTGGGGGTGATCACGTGGCAAGTGCAGGACAACAGGGGGATCAGGACCAGCCAACGTGAGTTTATGAAGGGCAAGTCCTGTTTAACCAACCTGATCTCCTTCTATGATCAGGTGACCTGCCTAGTGGATGAGGGAAGAGC
>JANIJG010004331.1:0-62500 GCA_024611175.1 Megaceryle torquata | reverse complement strand
ATCTGAAGACATCCTTAAGTGATATGCCATTAATTTTTTGTAATTTTTTGGAGTGCTTCATATCCTGGTACAGCCCTGACAATGCACATCTTCCATACACAAAACACAGCTGTTGAAAGCAGCTTTGCAAATGTGCCTTGCCTGTTGATGGTCAAGGCTCCTCTCAAGGATGAGTGCTGGCTCTGGAGCCAGAGCCTATGGAACAGCATCCCTCCCCTCTTCATGGCATGCCACAGTGTGTCTCCAGAGCCCTTTTTGAGGTCTGACAAGTTTGCCACCTGATATCCCATATTCTAACCAGGTCTGAGCAGGCCTGCAGTAAGTGAAGATGCCCTCTCTGACAGCACTACAAGATTTACCTCAGCTGGTAAATCCACACAGTGCTGAGTCAGGTCTTGGGAATGACTTTTTTTCACTTGGACGATGTGTAACCTATGTTTCATGCCTTTTAGACAAAATGATAGCATTTGCTAACAAAAGCTAATGCACCTCAAAGCTGCTGTTGAACATATCAGGAAGCGTGCAAAGGGCCTGAGGCACAATGTTAAAATGACAACTCTAATCTCTGAAGTGACACACTGCCCCTCCACCAGTTAGTGCATGAAGGGCTATGTGATGACATTCACTTGACCTCTCTGGGATTTCCACCACAGGGATTGTCATTGCAGACTGGCTTTTCTATACTGTGAGAGCAGAAGGATATCCATCCTTCTGCTTGGACATGCTCCTGGGCTGGAAGCTCAGGAGCTCATGTCCAGAGCTTTCTGCAGCACATTCTGCAGTTGTAATCTTCAACCCTACAGTGAGAGGACTTGTGGCCTTCAGTGTGATAAAAATGATAACTACCTACATCTTCAGAGGTGAAGCTAGAGATAGAAAACGACAAAACAAAAATTGTGAAGTGCATTTGCAGGAACACTCAACTGGTAGCAGAAGATTGTTGTGATGTTGAAAGATACTTGGCAGAATATGAACTGTCAGCAAAAATGTTCTCAGTGATTTTGATCTGCTTACATAGATGCTGACAGACCCCAGAGTGAAGAAAGCCACTCACATGAAATACCGTGTTCAGGACATCTCATTGACAAACTGGAGTGAGACCACAGAAGTGCAAAAAAAACAGTGAGTCTGGCATTGGAGGGAATAACTTACAAGGGAAGATCCTTGTCACCCAGTCTGCCTGTGTAACACAAGCTGTAGACTGGTACAGAACTAAATATTCATTTGAACTAGGAAATGTATTTCAGGTTAAGAAAAACTACAAACTTTTCTTTGAAATTGTATATGGATTGTCTCTGCAGCAGTATATGAACAGTTCTAGAAATTAACTCCCACCTTATTGAAAACAAAGTCCAGGTTTCAGTTGTTTTAGCTTCAATTTCAACTCATTACATCAAACTAAACTATGAACTAACTGAAGAGACCATTACTAACATTACCCTTAAAAACTCATAGGCTTAAACTTGATATCTCCTAACTAACTCTCTGACAGAATAAGAAGCTTCTAAATTGTACCTGGGGCTTCTCTGTGGTCATTTGCAGTTACTGGAAGCTATTCTCTATAACTTATTCTCTTCTGACTATGTTGAAAACATTTGCAGTACACAGGTTTAAACTACTCTAAATGAACATTCTTCTGCTCAATCAGGTTTTACATGTTTGTCTTACGGTATCATGAGACTTGTAAAGGTCTTCTTTTGGGGGGAGAGATTAGTGATCAGCAGTTTTTAAAAGCAAGTAAATGGAGAAAACTGTTAAACAAAGAGGTAGATAAAACACATTCTAGAAGGTTGAGAAAATGGTCTATTCCTTTGTAAACTTTTATTAGATTTCCTGTATTTTTCACCAGAATCATCCTAGATCTAGGCCCTTTTAGAAATGACAGGCAAATGATGGCCTACTACCTGATCAATGCCGTTATAATACTTATTTTCAGCTTTCTCAGGGAAAACAAGTGGTGTTGAAAATTTCCAAGTATTCCTCATAACTTTCATGAATGGAAGAAACTGTTGTTCTTTGCTGAAAAAAACTGAAATGATTATTTGTCTGCAAATTGGTATATTTGCTTTGTTTTGCTTTGTTAGTTCAAATGTTCTGCATGTACTCCCTCTGGAAATGCCTTCTGATAGGAGAAACTGATTGGAGACTGAGGCACCAATTTCAGAAAACAGTGCAAGACCCTATCAAAATGTAAATTTGATCCTGAACTTGGATATCCTTCTGCTTCTTCCTTTTGTATGAGAGACACAGTGGTGATCTACAGAAATTGTTCTTCAGAAACTGGCCAGCTAACTATGCTGACATTTTTACAAGATTATTTTAGTTCTGTCACAAGGCTGAAGTAGAGGAATAGTATTTCTGTCACTTTCTACACTATACAAATTATTTTCAGGAGTAAAAAGGGGAAAAAAAAGCAATAAATATAAATGAATACAATACATCTGTCCATTAATGGAACTCCTCTAATTTAATAAATAACATTAATCTTTGATTAAAGCATTGTATTTGCAATATTGTAAATGTTGCTATGTAATCCTAGAATTTTGCAGCCAAATACAGTAGTTATTTTTCTCTTGCTCATGTACAGATGACCTTCAACTGAGACACAAGAAGAAAACTGAATTTTTTATATATAGAAGCTCATGAACAAAAGGTCTTTCCTTCGTATCCTTTTTCACAGGACCCATGCATTTAAAATACTGTAGACTTCATTTCATTTTATGCTGACTTGGGTGTTTACTATTGTCATGTTATTAACCTTGCTTTTAAGAAGGCTTTTATAAAGGTATAAGAGTTTATTACTAGTCTTAGCTGTGATATACAGATCATGGCCTTATTAAAGGATGTGTTCTGACCTTGGAATTCCCTGGAATCAGGTAAATAATACAGAGGAGTGTTGCAGGAAAAAAAAAAAAAAAAGAAAAAAAGAAAAAAAAAGAAGAAAAAACCCACAAACAAACAAACAAAAAACAAACATAGAAACAAAATAAAAACCCAACACCATACTTTTCTCTCTTTAAACAGTCAAATAAAACCGCAGATGTGTTTTCTATAATCTACTACAAAGAGAAGCTTGTGGATTTTTCAATTTCTTAGAAAATTAATAATGGGGTAAACCCCCTTTATAATTAAAATCTAGCCCATGAAGTCAACAAATGACAAGTATTACCTGTTGTTTGTCCATTTCACATGAGTCTATTTGTGTCAGTTCAGTTTCCAAGGGATAAATTGCCACCTAATGCCTCAGAATTGCCACATAATTCTACCCATCTTTTGGCCAGATAAACCGAGAAACACAGCAAGCACTGTGAAATTATTACTTGTTGACAATATCATTTTGACAGTATAATGATATTCATTAAAAAAAAAAAAAAAACTTTCCAGAATTCCAAGTTCACATTTCTTGAATTCCAGTTATTTTTAACTAATATAAAATATCCACAAAGCCTGAAAAAGTAGCTTTCTTTGAACCTTGAGAAGCACTCTGAGTAACAACTCATATTTCAAGATCTCACTGAGCCTTAGAGATGACCCCTGCCCTCCTTCCCCTTTACAAAGAGTACATAATTAACAGGTTTGGTTCTCAGAGGCATCTATAGAGATACCGCTAAGAGCAGGGCTTAATCACTTTACCATGAAGAGTATCAACTTTATACATTCTTCATTTTACATACCAGCTTCTACTGCAGGTGCCAATCTCTGTGCTCTGCACTGAAAAACACTGGCAGAAGAGCTTCAAGTCTGTGCAACACCATCCTTCCGATGTCTACCTCAATTTTCCTGCAGTCTTCTCCAAGAAACTTTCCTATTTTGACTATGGAGAAAGTTTTGAAAAAACAAGGCAAAACATCCAAGAGAGGCAAATCTCATCATGAAAACATTCCCATAGATTTTTAATACTGTCCTTTTAGTCTTTGGCTTTAATCTACTGCCTTTAATCTTCCTACAAAGCTATAAGGATACTATATAAAGGTCACATATGAATCTAGCTTAGTCTAAGGAGTCACATTCCTTAAGGCTTGATGTCTAGTTAAAATAAAACATAGCACTTACAGAACAGAAGTCTTGGGTTAGTGTTCTGTTTAAGTGATTTTTCAGCCTGTAGCATCTGAACTTTGTATGTTTGCATATTGGTTAAGAAGAATGAAATATATATCACCTCCATTACTGTGTTCAGGTCTGGTATTGCCTGTGCCTCATCCAGCTCTGATGCAGTCCCTCCAGACCACTGTTGAATACATTGATGTTGTGGGTAATTGTAATTGGTGTACATACAAGTATGCTACCCTAGATGATTTATGAGACAGGAAAATTAGACAACTTGTGTTATAACAAGATGCTGCTAAGACAAGGTTCTTCAGATCATTTCCCAGGGTGGAAGATACCTCTTGACCATCTAGATTTGCCAAACCACTGATATCAGAGCTATGTAGAGGAAAAAAAATATCAAGAAAAGTTTTCTTTGTAACAACATCTCTTTCAATTCTACCACCAAAGATGGTGACTTGTACACCTTGTTTTCTCTTTATGTGTTTTTAGTATTACTGGTCAGAAATGAACCCAGCAAAATTAGCAAGTGCTAGTTGAATCTCACCTGGTTCTAGTCATGTATGATAGTCAGGAATTATCTCCACACTTGTATATGTCACAAACCTTGGTTCAGGTTAATCAGTGCACCGCAGCACCATAGGGGAATTACCCTTTCCAGTGCTTGTGTTACCCCCAAGAAAACGTGACTGTAATGGCGGATTTGCGAACCTCTGGTTTCCATGCAACTGCAAGCTAGTCAAGGGTAAGACACAGGGTGTCTCCTCCTGCGGAAGTAGCAAAGTGTGTGAAATATGGTCATTTTGGTTTTTACACAGTTATATCAACTGTTTTAATAAGATATTGCCTCTCCCTGTCACTTTTTGCTTTTCCTTAGAAAAATATAATTATAAATAACAAGTAACAAAAGCAAAATAAAAAACTCACTATTCACGGTAGACAGGAACAGGTTTATAGGGACATGTAATATCTTTTCTTTGACTAATTGATTAGCTGGAAAAATTAGACAAGTTTTCAAGCTCATTACTTCTTCTTTTGTTGAACACAGATCTGGAGGTCTTGTACACTTGACAGTTTGACTAACTTTTCCTGATCGTACTGACTAGTTTTAAAATATATTGCTTCTATTAACAAACTATTCTGCCTGTGTCCTTAAACCATTACAGCTACAGTAAAAATACTGGGGCTTACAATGACATTTATAAAATACGGAAAGTGTTGCAAAACACTGCAATGAAATAATAGCTTAGCATTCCGGTGTGGCATTCTGTGGTTTGTTTTTTTTTTTTTTCATAAGTGACAGCTAGTGTTGTTGAATAGCAGCATCTTGAATCTTTTATTTTGCCATTCTTTTCTCTTTTAAATACATGCAAAGTTTTCACACAGGAAAATCTTCACTTTAAAATAAAAGAAATTTGACTTCTGATGAGTCCAAATAAAAGAGCTGTATGATCACATTTGAAATAAACACAAAAACTTACATCAGGACCTAAAATGACACAATTAAAAGGGAAATTTGTGTCAGCAACACTTTGAGTGCCAGTATGTGTTGTCTTCTGAAGAGTGTCCATACAAACATTAATGGATTTGAACTTTTTCTAAACATATGTGATACATATATGCAGTCTCCACTGATTAATCCAGAAATGTATCAGACAGTTCAAATCTTGGATGGTGTGATATCTAAGAAATATTTGTT
This sequence comes from Megaceryle torquata, assembly GCA_024611175.1. Lineage (NCBI taxonomy): Eukaryota > Metazoa > Chordata > Aves > Coraciiformes > Cerylidae > Megaceryle > Megaceryle torquata. Next base: position 56,754 of record JANIJG010004331.1, on the reverse strand, counting down.
TTGCTGAAAGAATATGTGTATTTCACTTGAGTACCTATAAAATATAATAATCTAATTTAAAGCTTGATTATGAATTTCTGAGTCCATGGAGGGCTTCAATGAAGAAAAGATAAATCTCATATTATTTTGTCATAACACAACTGTATTTTGTGATGTACTCAGGGCTTATCCTAAAAATTAATGATCTACAAAGAATGTTCAATTAAACCAATTTTTTGTTTGTATATGTTAGCAATCTAATAAAAATCTCAGCTGAGAGGATATAAAGCATATAAAAAGTTAATAGAAATCATAGTTTGCAGAATTACCTGAGTTGTAATAAGGACGGGATCTTAAAAAAAAGAACAAAATAAAGAAAAAAAAAATCATTTTATATGAAATGTTATAGCAGGAGTAATTTTTTTTTTTCCTTAGAACTAAATGCCACCCAGACTCCACTGTACTTTTTAAAATCAATCTTTCATTTATATTAAAATATTGATTTTTTTTTCACATAGAAATATGGACTACACTTTACCCAATAAAAAGTAGTGGGCCAGACAACTTTAATTTGCTCAAGAAACTGTGCACAGAGTCAGAGTGAAAAACTAGAAAGGCAACTGCAAAGTTAAAAATTGTGCATTGGGAGCATACCACAGTCAAGCGTAAGAGTCTTAAGTTCTTAGCTGTTCCTTTCAAACAACAAAGCATATCTTCATGCACTGACATAAATGTATTGTCTTCTCACCAGCAAATTATGAATTTCAGTGTTCTGGAATTTTACATCAGGAAAATGGGTTTGGTTTTTTTTTAATACTTGAAGGTGCACAATATCTAGATCTTTTCAGATGCACTTTTTATGTCTTAAAGGGTAAAAGATGCTATCCTACTGGTAAGTAGAGAGTAATTCATTAGCTCAAATGTAGTTTGGAGCAGCAGAATCAGAAATGCTCTCACCATCAGTGAATTTTGCACCAGTTGAGGTGAAAGCAAGGTATGATTTTCTTTCCTGTCTTAAACTACATTTCCATTTTGCTGGAGTTTCACTAATGCTCTGCGATGAACCTTTGTCAGCTGTGTAAATGCTAGAATTGCAGCAATAAAGCAAATAATCTTTGTATTCATTGGTGTATGGAAATATTTTACTCCTTTAAACTATTAAGAAACCATTCTTCACTCTCCCACTATTTGAAACCACATTGTAACAATATTAAGCAGTTGTTTTGATGATTTAATCTTTGTTTTACAGTCTCCCTTCACACACTACTTCCACATTCAAGAGCGATGTCCTATAAATTCAGTTTTAAAAGTCAGTGAAATCCATTCCTTCAATATATTCCATAGTGAAAATTATGGAAGAAACACAAAATGTAAATGGACAATAACAAAATAATTAACCTACAGACTATCAGTCAATACTTTACTGTAGTGTTCCAAGAGTATCTCATAAATGCAAGGACAACTTACCTATTTCATACACTAACACATCATGCCAAGTTTTCAGTTGTTATGTTTTACTAAAGTTAGTTGTATTATTGTCCAGCAAAACACATTTACCACAACTAAGCCATCAAATGGACTTCTTTTTAAAATAGTATAGATGCAGTGGATGTTCTTCTTTGTATAAATCTATATAACCTGTTAGTTAAGATAAGATTTGTTATTAATAAATGCCTCAGTAGACTCTTATGACCTCATTAGATTTGGTGCTCTGTTGTACTTTATGCTGAAAAACAACCAGCATTCCACTGCTGATCCCCTGTCTGTGACCAGAGACCAAGATCTTGCACAGGTATGTTATGCGGTTACATTTATGCACTTGGAGTGGCCCCAGAGACAGCACAGCTGTAAGGAATGTAGGTTGTCATGAAGTCAGATGCACTGCTCCTTCTCTTACAAGTACCACTGCACTGCAGAAATCCAAGTTCATTTTTGCTGCTCCATATTCTCTTCACTCATCACTGGTTCTGCACAATAAAAACTACCAAAAGAAACTCATGTTGGGAAGTCTTGATCAGATAATGTCATGACTGACCATCTTCTTGTCCATATTCGTTCCCAATGTTGAAAAAATATGTTATGATTACATTAGCTTTATGAGTTACTACTGATTTTTAACTTCTCTTGCTTTAATTATTACTATTTGACCACAACGTTAAATAAATTGTGCATGCAGATTTTAGAGCCCTTCAAAATCTCTCTCTGAAAGCGTTAAGTCAGGTCTTGGAATGAAACTTTCAAAAGGACTGACTCTTAAAAGGCAGAAGTAGAGAGGGAGGAATAGTTACAGCATGACTGGGTGTACACAGTATTGAAAACTGGAGCCAGAATTGTAACAAATGGTTACAGCTAATTCAGCACCTGGTGTTAGAAAATTACATAAAAAGAAAGTTAGTTTAATTAGCTTAACACAGCTAGTTTCGCCCTCCCCTCATCTCAGACCTGCACCCTCATTAAAAATTAAATTGGTTTGTGTTCCTTACAGAGGTGGATTTTTTTTGTTTTGCTGGATTCCTTAAAAAAAATATCGGTGGAGTGAACATTCATCATTCCCAGACTGCTCTCATTCTCACATTCTAGTTTTCAGAATGCTTATATATGTATATGTGAATGATCTCTCAACTATTCTGCTGAATACAAACTAATAAACTGCATTCATACTTGCATGCCATATGGTTCACTAAGGGCTTAATTATACTTTGTTCCACAAACAAGTATTTTTTTTAAAATTAACATACATGAGCTAATTATTTTTCTTGGCTTATTTACGTTTTCATTTTGCTTCATTTTTAAGTTTTACAAAACCTCATTGTGGCCTTGTTTCATTTTGCAAAGAATGATAATAACTGAGGCTCTGAAACCTCAAGCACTTGGGCACATCCTTTAGTTTATCCACTTGAGCAGTCATCAAAGATTTCTATGCACAGAACGAGGAAAGTTACACATGGGCATAAACTGTTCTAGTCTTAATGCTGAAATATATCCACATACTATACATATTGCATAAACTACACCCTGCAAAAACTGGAGCTTAACCAGAAAAAAGCCTCTACCACAGCAATCTCAAATTACAGGTTTGGTAGGATTGACACTCGTTTTCCTTTCACATTCCACAAGGTCTTTTAGGACATGGTCTCATGTAGTCATAAGGGTCCATACTAAACGCACGAATGCACACTTCATATACTCCAAATATTGATTGGAAGATAAAACTTGATACAAATATATCTGCTCACCAGGATATGAGATTGTCCCCGACTAGAAGAGTACCAAACAGTCAACCTCATCAGGCCCTCAGGACATGCGACTATTGCAGATTCACTCACATGGTTCAATAAGCATACTGACAGTTCATTTCAAATAATGTAATTCCTCTAAAAACCATGGCTGTGAGACTCACAGGACACTCACAAAGAAGTTAAGGACAGGTAAATTTAACACATTTTTTAAGTTTTTTCATTACTCAGAAGAACTACATTTCACATCAAATACACAAAAATTTCACATGGATTACAGTTCTCACACAGAAAATTACCCTGATGGTTCTTTGGATTATGTTCTATCTGAAGTTCAAATCCACTTTTGGATTCTTGTGCACGTCTATCCTTAGTACAAGTGCAGTTTACATTCTTCTACCATCATGCAGGTGTATGGCAAATCCAGAAAACATAAACAAATGGGTTGGAAGAACCTTAAACAGGTACCTGCAGGTCAACTCCCTGTCCATGGTAGTATCTACTGGAGCTATTTCACTTGTTTTTAAGGAAACCCCATGTACAGCAAAAGGACATAGTACATAATGTTTTGTATAAATACATAAAGTTTTTTTCATCACTGATAAAGGCAAGATATTAAGAATGGAACCTAAAGGGAAGTCTAATGAAGACCTAGAATAGACAGCCTGGGGACATAGGGAGATCTCCAGAACAGGCTAGACAAATAACTGTGGCAACCACATTGATAGGACTGATTGTCTCAGTGCAGGCTCCAGCATAGAAGGGCCCCTCAAGATCCAGCTTTTATACAAGTCTGTGTAGACACCATAACCTCCACCAGATCTTTTCCAACTCTTTCTTACTGTCACGCTGGAAAACAGGGATGAAGTTTCTTGAACATTCTTACTGCAGTGTAAACCCATTTTCTTCTGCCCCATCCACCTGGACAGCAATTTTTCCTTTTCTCTTTACAGAATCCTTTAACATATCTCACATTGTTACATTTATCCCATCTTTTCTGCTTCAGCTTAAATAACAGTAATTGCTTCAGTCTTCCCTTTTCAGCTTGTTTTTTCCCACCTCATCACTCTTGTCTCTGTCCTTTCTACTTACTGTAATTGACCTTCATCTTTTTTTCAGTGCAGCATTCAAAGATGATCACAAGGCTAAAGACCTTGCCTTTTCCCAAAGAAGTAAAATGATCACTCCATGCATCTTGCAGTTATAATGCTGTTTGCCTTCTCTTTATATGGTGCTTTCAGCCACATGATACAGTTATCTTTTTCCTACAGAAAAGCCAGCTACTCCATGTTATGTGCTTGCACAGCTGCTGATGCCTACCTAAATATAAAACCTTCCTACCTGAAAACTAGAGAGGTTTCATAACAGATTTTCCATTTGCTCATTTTTTTCCAAATTTTATGCTTATCTTTAAACATATTCAAGCCAGGTAATTTTTAAAACATTTTTTATTATTATTTTATTAATTAATGTATTGAATAAAACTGGACTTAACATAGGTATCTGGAGAAACTCATTTATGTGACTGAATCATCAAAACCTGATCTTCAGTACTTTTTATCACTATTTTACACTTTTTCTTTTAGCAAAAGATCTAAGTATATTTTTTCTGTATATTAGAAGTCTATTTCTTTTATATATTATGTTTAATACAAACTTCCTCTTAAATCACTTGGAAGAACTCTATGAAAAGCAGAGCCTGTATTGCACTTACCAGAAAAAACAAACAAACAAGAAACAAAAACAAAACCAAACAAAAGAAAGAAACAAACAAAAAAAGCTGTAAAGATAGTGTTTAAAGCATGAGTGAGAGCATTGACATATATGGGCAATAAGGAAAATAGTTCAGAACATAAAATATTTATCTTTTTGACAACTATATTTAATTTCCAAGTTGTAAAAAGGAGAAAAACTTATGAGGCTAAGATGTTTAAGCTGCTCCAAAAGGTAGACACTGTGGAAAGAACTATATTGGTCATATTGTGATAAGGAACGGGGAACAGGAAAGCACTGAAATGAGCAGAGGGGAGAGAGGAAAAAAGATAAGACATTTGAATTTCTCCTTTGTACCAGGTGGAGAACAGGATATGCAAAGAACCTAATTGCAGCTCTCAGATTATGGAGCCTATTTAGAACCTACTGAAGTTAAGCAAAGCTTTACATTGGTAAGAAATACACTTACCAAAGGCTCCCAGAGGGCAGGGATTTTAGCTGTTTAGGTTCTCAGTGGTGGTTGTAGGAAAATGGTGTTGTGATTGTCCAGATGATAGGGACTAAGTATTTAATGTGGCTGCTGCCTTTGTACAGCTAAAGAGAAGAGAGATGCTCTGTTTCCTAATCCCAAAACAGACAAGAACACTTCCATGGAGATTAAAGCAATCCCTGTTACACATAAAGAAGACCAAACACTTCTGGGCTCAATGACACACCTCTGATGGATTATCCCAGTTCAGCCCAGGACTGCTTTACAGAAAACTACTGGATCAGCCCAGCAAAGAAAATTTTCCTATAAGAAGCCAACACAAGAGAATAATTCCTTCATACAAGCACGGTGAAAGTGTGCAATAACAATATTAGACATACTAAGAAAGGGTTGAGAGGTGTGAGAGGTCTGGCAGAAGCAGGCAAAAGGAGAATCAAAGTACAAAAACTAGTTTGTTAACATCTGACTCAACCTCCTTCTGCAGAACAACTAATTATAAAGAAGCAGAATAAAGTTGCTGGAATAATCATAGAATCAGAGGCATAAATCTGGAGTACTGAAGGCACATTATACATAAAGCAATCTGAAACATCTTCATATTTGACCCTTAAGAGGATCGACAAGTTACAGAAGGTACATGAACCACCTCAGCTCTGGAAGCTGAAGTAAAATCTGCATTTATTACCACGGAATAGGTAGTCAAGAATAAGAGCAAGTCACAGAGAGCCATAGTGTCACCAAGGCAAAACAGCTAGAATACACAGAAGTGCAGAGCATACTGTGTTGCATAACACAACTGGGTTTTAATTCTCTCTTCACACTACTTATGGACCCTGAGCAGCAAACTCTACACTATGAAAGAGCCTTCATGAGCCCTGCACCAGTACAGGTGATGCAGAGCCTTTTCTAGATGAAATCACTACTGATTTACCATGTGTCTGTGGTCTGACAACAACTGGGCAGAGATTATGCAAACCTGCTGTCATACACAGTGATAGCTAGCTAGAACTTGAATGCAAATTCTTTCTCTGGTTTTAGATTTTGTTTTCACAGACATTTTTAATTTTGCTTTCTTCTGAAGATTGGAATCTTTCCTTTCTGAAATCTCAGACCTTTCCTTTTGTTTCATTTGGTCAACGCAAACATAAAGATTTCCAAACTCAAAAGTTTAATCTAGACACAGTTCATCATTGAACTGCATTTTCTCATGTTCCCAAGAAGTGGAAGAGATAAAACCCCTTTCTCCTTTGTGCATTGGAGCAGATTAAGTTTCTCCTGTTCTTTCCATGTTGCAGACTTACAGTTAATTCATTGTGAGGCACAAGCAAGATGCCTGAACTGCAACTTCCATAAAGCACTGGGGCAGTTAAAACAGATGTGTAGTTAGTGGTACCTGCCCTTGATCTGACTTGACAAATGAACACAACCCAAAATGGAATATTTTCATTCTGGGGGAAAGTAAATTTAACAGCATTTTTTTTCCAGCCTGATTTTATTAGAAAATGTCTATATCTGTTTTCCATGTAAAAAAAATTAACTTTCCTGGTCACCTCTGTTACTGTTATGAACCAACAATGGGCAATATTTCAATTACTCTGATAGTAGTCTGTTTATCCTTCATCTTCTGCAGTGAGGACATCCAATACCTAATTTCCATCAGCTGGGTAGTCTGACACCTTTAGATTGACAGGTTAAGTCAAAATCAGCTTGCTGTTCTGAGGACTTTCTAAAAATTTGACTAAAGATCTTTAGTTGTTTGTTTTCAGTCAGCGTCAGGAAATGGATGCATGTTGCCTTACTATCTGAAATTCTTATTGACTTCCAGATGTTGACCCTCTGTCACTGAGAGTTTCTTCTCTTTAGAAGGTCTTCCTGAATAGCTGAATCTGCTGAAATAAATTAATAAGTTTTTCATTTTCGTGCATGCATTATACAACTACTTAACTTCATGTCCCACTAAACTGTGTTAATTCACACTATTTTTGTTGGCATTGTACTTAAAATGCTTGATGAAGATCTTCTTATAAGCACTCTGCTTTTGTTTTCTTTCAGAAAAAGTTTTTTCTTCCTACTCCAAGACTGAAGCTTGAAATGGCTTGCTGGTTATGCATTCTTTCATAAATTCTTTTTTTCAGATTCTTCGAAATAAGTCTCATGCTTTGTATATTTCCTTCAACTGCATGGCACCTCAAATCCAATCTACAGTACAAATTATAATTATTTCTTTAGCCATCAGCAAAACAGAAGCCAAAGCAGAGAAATAAGGAAAAGGCTAGAATCAATGATTAACGTGTTTTGTGGATATATAATTTTCTATTTGTTTCTATTTTCCAAAATGTACCTCAGATATAGAGAGTTCAGTCAGCCTGAATCAAGCTGTAATCTGTCACACTACAAATTAAAGTTCTAATAAAATGATACAAAAGTTTATAAAGAACCTAAGAAAACCTTGAAAACAAAGAAAAGGATGAACACAGTAAGAAATCATAAGTTAATTGAGGAAATAAAACATCTGAGCCCCAGAGCATTTATTTGGGGTAGAATGAGGGAGATGAAGAAGTAGGAGAATAAAACCAAAAGATTTCAAGGGGGAAGGAAAATGGTGCTCTGCTTTCATTGGGAATACTTAAATGTCCCACAATCTGAGCAGAGTATTAGGGTATGAAAACCTAAAGGACAATATAATCCCAAAGGGGAGGGCTAGTTTCAAAAGAAGGTTTATTAAAACTTAACTTGTTTTGCATAATGTCAGAGAAAGAAATACAGTGAAACTCTAACCTTTTTTCCTTTTCAACTTTCCGTTCCTTTCCATTCTTCTTTTCTCTATGATGTCTTTCCCTACCCAGTAGCTTTACTCCTGCTTTCTGTTTATAACCTTTAGAATACTTTCATGAGCATATGCTATAATTCTCTTCCCTTTTCTTTATCTCCTTGTTCCTACAAGCTGGCTTGAATAAAGAAGTCATTATCAGCAAGCCCACAATGGGTCCAGACATCCACATTCAAGATGTTGTATAGATGATATATTGATCAGTCCTCAATGAGTAATAGCGTTCTAATGAAAAGAGCTTACAGAAGTTAATGTATCTGCTCATGCAAGCCACAAATGAAGCATTCTGTGGCACAAAGGGTCTGGCCCTGTGAATTATAATTACTCCCTACAACAATAAAAGTCAGGAGTGGTTTTATTTATTTACCGCAATCAATGATAGTCTGTGGGCTACACATTGAAAATTCGTTTTACAAACCAGCACCCAGACTGTTTGCTTTTTCTGTGTCCATTGGGAATTAACCCTTCATCTGCTGCTGCCAATGCTGAAGTAGATATCCCTACAGAAAGGAAAAGACTGCAGTTTGTTCCAGTGTTGTTCAGGTTAAGAAAAGAAACTTCATAGAGGAGTAGCCACATAGGACTGCTCCCAGTACAGACAGCATATATTAAAGCAGGGTGAGTATATAAAGACAAAGACTTTCTGTCCTACATGAACTACTTGGGGAGTCCCTGGTTGGAAAACTGCACCACAACACTGTGTCATGCAACTTTCCACAGAATGATGAGAGTGTTTTTAATGCTTTAGAACCGCCTCTACTGTCCTCAAAGCAATGTCAGTAGAATAAATACGATCTATGCTAACACATACAGTATATAGCCAAGGAAAACAAAAAAAGCACTACTTGTTCCACTTGTTAATTACATTGCAGGAAAAAACAAAATTAAAATTATGTTGACATCTATGCTAAAGCAGAACAAACCTGTAACTGTACTTCTGTAGAAGAGCAAAGACTATCATTAAAAAAATAAATAAATAAATATGCTACTTTGTAAATTATATTCTGCATATTAAATACTGGTCTGTCTCCTCCTCAAAAAATATTAAAAGATGGAAATTAGGAAACTCAGAAAGAAAGCCAATGTGGGTGATCAAAGGTGAGAAATAGTTTTCCTTTAAAGAACAACTAAAAGAAAGGATGGGATCAGCCTGGAAAAAAGATGTTGGGATGGAATGAGGAAATAATGCAGGCCCATAAAATCCCTGTGCACCTCATAGAAGATGAAAACAGAATACATGTTCAGTTTTTCCTTGATAAAACATTTAGGGGACATCAAATATGACCAGTAAATTGAAATCAAACAAGTGGAAAGACTTTTCCACACAAAGAACAGTGTTGCTCATTGACTCAAGATGGTACAGATGTTGGAATTTCATGTGATTTTAAGAAAAGACTGAAGAAATTTAATGGAAAATAACTCCCTCAAGATCTCTTTCTGAACAAACCCTAAACTACAGATCACTCGAAGCTGGAAAAGATCCTGCAGAAAGTATTATTAAATGACTTTTTTACCCATTTAACTTGGCTTCTGAGACTGGCCACTGCCAGCTGAGGTTGGCTATAGCCTGGGCCAGTGAGCTAGGTATACTAATTATCATAAAATCAACCACACATAAAAGAAAGCATTAGTTTCCTGATCAGCCAATTTGCCAAAAATATTTTTTTAAAAAAAGTTCTTTTTCAATTATTTCACCGTAACTCGGATCAACAAATGACCATGTGATGAAAACATTGTCTGATGTAAGGCCTCGTTTCCTGATAGAGGACTGTAACATTGCATTTGTTCACACACACTCATCTGGTTTCTTTGTCCCTCATATTTCTTATGCTTCTTAATGTTAAACTGCACGGACTTGTAGTTTTTGTTGGCTTGAGGCACCTACCATGCCAAAGAAACAAAGAGCTTCCTTCATGAGGCGCCAGAATGATATGCAGCTAGCTTTTAATTGGTATGGGAGGCCTTTGAAGAGAAGAAGTCAAGGCTCCAGAATTTCTGTCAAAAAAACAAATTACCTTCCAAGAGTCCAGGGGTAAAATCTGCACTGATAGGAAAAGAAAGCTACCATCCCTTGAATCCTGAATAATCTGGGTTCTGAATTAATTATATCTTTCCAAAGCTTAACCATAAATAGGAGTCATCATTTTTTTTCCTTTCTTGTCTGTTCCCTGCTGTGTGCATACATGTGTCCTTCTTAAGTCTTGGTAAATCTCTCTGATTAAGAGTAGGATTAATATAGAAGAATTAAACTTTTAAGATCAAAAAGAAAAGACATTTAACTTTTACCAACAAGAAACTGTTACTAACAAGCATTCTTTGAGTGAAAGAAAGGCTCCCTGGGTACAAAGAACTGTTTAACTGAAAATATGAAGGTTTTTTCCTTAAATGAGTAATCTTCAAAAGGAAATATTTTATTTTTACATTTATTTCTACTTTAATCCTATCCCTTTCCTGCCTCAGTTGCTGCCTTCTTATAGAGAACAAAATTTTAAATGACTTTTCTGTGTTATTTCTATTCATCACATAGGCCCTATATGAAAAGTGATAAATAAGAAATTATACTTAGAAAACTTAATGATCCTATTTACCCTGCACTCTTTTTTTTTAATTATTTGTGACCATACAACATGCTTTAAAATAGTTTCAGTAATATTACAGTGAAAATGTATATTAGTTTTCTTTTATACTTTCCATAACAAAAGCAATCAAACACACACACCAAAAAAAAAAAAAAAAAAAAAAAAAAAAAAGGGAGAGAGAGAGAAAGAAAAACTGATTAATCCACTAATAGCATTTTCATAGTTTTAATTATTTTCATTTTTTTAGCTGCATCATTTCACTGACACTGGAAAACATTTTGCATAAACATTCAGTAAAAAGGAAATATGCTGTCTAAAATGACAATTAAGTGATTAAGTTTAAAGGAGTGCAACATGTAAATGCAATACAGAGAGCAGATGCAAGAAGACTTTAGGTTTCTAAATATTTTCAAGATTACAAGCAAAAAGATTGACTTTCCCCCACCTCCACAAGAGAGCTATAGCTAAGCTTCACACTGATCTCTAATGGTCATTTTTTTTCAGAGGAGAAATTTCATTGACTTCAGTGGAATTACTCTTAATTTCCTACACCATAATGAGAAACAAAATGACAATTATTGCAAACAAAAATATCTCTACTCCTTTTTCAATATTTTAATGTAAAGTTTTAGTACTTTCTAACTCTACAATATAATTCTGAAAAGTACATTTCCAGTAAATGTATTATTTGTTCCTATTTCCTTCTTTACAACTCCATATGACAGGAAGGTCTTCTATTTCTTCCTGTAATTCAGAAGGTAATGTGTGTGCTACAAGGTAAGCAAAGGTTGTCATAAAACAAGAGTTGAGGAAACACCACCTAGATTTCAGAAGGTACAAGGTTCACTTCTCAAATAGTGCTCTGACAACCAGTGCCAGAAGCTGGAAAAGTCCTGTATTTTTACATGCAAATTTCCCTTCTCAATATGCTATCCCATAATCAGCATCATCACAGATATCAGCAAGTCAATTTCAGGGTTTCATTAGGTTTGAGTGAGAATCACATTGGAAAGGAATTATAAAATAGGTGTAAAGTTTATGCAAGTTCCTCCTTAAAAGTCTAGATTTAATTTGGATATGGCAAAGGAGCAAATGAGAGTTACTGAAAGTCAGCCTGACTTTTAGGCTTCAGGTCTAAGGTCTGCAATTGAATTGCATTAGACTTGAATTAGGAAATTAAACAGCAGGAGATACTTCACCAATACAAGTAATAAGACAAGAAAACAGAAAAGAAATAGGGATAGTATATGGAAAGGAGGGGACTGACATTAAAAAGACTGTAGTAAAACTAAATAAATATATTCATATATATCGTGGAGACAATGTGAGCATAAGATTATTTTCAGAACACCTCAGGAATGATTAATGGATAAAAATCCAGTGTAAAAGTGAGCTGAACATTTTTATGGTTTCTGAATAGCTAATGAATGGTTAAAAAGAATTTAGAATTTCATTTCATATACAATAAATTTGCTGTCCAAGATTTTGTAGATGTGATATGAATATATAGAACAAAATATTACTAAGAAATTATCAATAGCCTAAATCATCACAGTCCCCTACTATTCTAGGCAACTACATTTTTATAATTCCATTTTTTAAATTTGCCTACATTTAAATTAAAACCAGTTTGGTGTAGTTCCTCCTTAATTTCTGGGTTTTTTAATCCTCTATTGAAAAACAAATCTTCACATCCCTGACTATTCCAGAATACTTTCTTTCCACGCATTAGTTTGAATTAATCCTTTTTGCTCCCTAAATTACCAAAATGTGCAGTGTACTCTACAAGAAGTCACAGCAGATGTAGATATCACAGCTCAGATGTAGATATCTACCTTCAAGTGAGATGAATCCATCCTCTTACTTCTGGGGAGATGAGTCTTCCTGAGGACAGACAAGCTGTCCCATCTATCAGAATCTAGTCATTGAAATGACAGCAATATAACACTGAACTTGTGCAGAAGGAGGATGTCACCTTCAAAAAAGGTGGACAAAGAATGGTCCATTTACATACCCTTTAAGGATCTCATCTTGAGGTTGATCCACAACTATTTGTCTACATTTCCCCTTTTATTTGTAAGAGATCTTTTCTTTGAGACCTTTAAAAGGGTGAAAATTGAGAACATTGAAAAGGGCCTTCCAGAAAATTCTTTTTTTTTTTTCAGTGAGGTGTTTAAGTGCTCACAAATAACAGCTGAAAGAAACTGTGGCCAAAACAGGGGCAATAAGGATCTCTGAGCGAAGAGTAAGGAATAAAGATCTAGAATGAAGGGCTATAGTAGAACTGGCATTGGAAGGGCACCTTAATGCCTCATGTCTTTATATCATCCTCCTCATCTCCTTCCTTATCAGGGCCTTAACATAAAACATCTACATCTGATATTCAGCAAGGCACAGCAACTCCTGGACAAGACAACCCAGAAGCTTCTAGGGGGAGCTATTTTTGATAACACACAGCCACAGAAATGTGCCTTTTGGGAAAGCTATGAGGAGAGAGTTGGAAAAGTGAAGATGTTCCTGTGGTCCTACATGATCATGCAGGACTAAGCAGCCGTATATCTGCAACCAAGGGCATTAATAAGAGGATCTGGGGATTATGATGGAGTGGAATAAAGTCAGTGAGTATATTAAATAGGAAATCCCATGGAGCAAGAGGAATTTTGTATGGATGACAGGAATGAGATGTTAATTCATTAAATTATTACCATTTTCCCAGATCTAGGACTTCTGAGACTGTAAGTGGATTCCCTAGAAACAAAAGGGAAGGCAAATAGAGGAGATCTGTGATGCACAGTGTGGCAGTCACGTGTACACATCAACATGCAGAATCAGTGGAAAGGGCTGCACAGCAAAACAGAGAAGCAAGAAGAAGCAGTGGGACACCGCTGTTCAACATATCTGCCTTAGGATGAGATGGGTTGTACTTCCTAACTCCAAGGAGGAAAAACATCAGATCTTCAAGAGTGCTTGTAAGGTGCTGAGATAGCAGGAAACAGAGTTTTTCCTAGAACATCATGTCATAGATTTTTAATGTAGGTACCAAATTGTATGTGTCACAGTCCCCTGCAGAAAACATCACTAACATTTGAACTCCGTCAGAACTGGGAAATATGGCAGGTAAGAAAGCCTTCTTTGGCTGTACTGCATTTTGCCCTATTCAGCTTAATTCAGTTTCTATTATTCCATTTTTAAGGTTTCTCCTCTCAGGTATTTTGGTCTTTCTTTATACTGGGCATATCTCCTCTGTGTGTGTGTTTTCAGCAGATTTCATTAACACATGCCATCAAAGGCATTAATAACAGTACTATATAGCCTGGGTCCATAAACCGTTCTTTCTGAGAGAGCATGAGTAATTTCTCTCTGTATTCTTCTGTCTGAGGGCTTCCTTATAGTGCATTTGCTGTAGTTTCCTGTGTCACAGACTCCTTATTCATTCATCTAAGCGTGCTTGTACTAATGCTTTCCTTTTTTTATTTTATTTGGTTTTCCTTACAGCACCACACCCAGTGATTACTTAAGATGCATATCTACTACATTAACATGGATTATCAAATCAATCATCTTATAAAAAGAGGCATCTAGTATATTTGAAATGTATATTGGGGGTTATCTCATTTTTCATCAAATTCCTGTCTTTAACTATTTGTGTCTTCCAAATGTGTTCACAAAACCTGCATGGTACTGCATTGTGATTTATGAGTTCTTAGTTGCTTGTATCACTTGCCACTTAATCATAGAATCATAGAATGTTTTAAGTTGGAAGGGACATTTAGAGGTCATCTGGTCCAACCTCCCTACACAAGTAGGGTCATCCCTACCTAGGGCAGGTTGCTCAGAGCCACATCAAGCCTGACCTTGAATGACTCAGGAATGAGGCCTCCACCACCTTTCTAGGCAGCCCCTTCCAGTGGTCTATCACCCTCACATTAAAGAACTTTTTTCTAATATCCAGTCTAAATCTATCCTTACCTAGCTTAAAACCATTGCTACTTGTCCTGTCATTACAAACCCTTTGGAACAGACCTTCCCCTGCCTTCATGTAGGCCCCCTTCAGGTCCTGGAAGGTTACCATAATGTCCCCCAGAGCCTTCTCTTCTCCAGGATGAACAGCCCCAACTCCCTCAGCCTGTCTTCATATAAGACATGCTCCGTTCCCCTGATCATTTTGGTGTCCCTCCTCTGGACACACTCCAGTATATTCTTCTCAGGAATAAGTAGTTAATTTTCTCCAGTCACACTGTTCTTAAGAAGTGATAACAATTTTTAATGTTTTACAATTTCTTGGACACATGTTAAGAGCCATAGCATTAGAAATACAGTGAAAAGCATTACTGTCACACCTGTTCATCCTGAATTTCCTTTGAGAACTTTGGTAGGCCATGAGTCTTTTAAGATGTGGTGTTTGGAGACATCATTAACACATTAACAAGTTCAGATCTGTGGGGGTCAGATGGGCCCAGAAGTCTTGTGGGACCTAGCCAAGCCATGTCTTCCAGTTTTAAGCCTTCAAGGAACCACAGAGATATGGCTTTCAAATGTTTGAAATGTTTTCCTTTTCCTTAGTCTCAGCAGATTAGTAGGAAGGTGGGAGCCAAAGCACTCCAGGACCTGTAGCCATTCCAGCAATGCTAGTAACAAAATGTTTGGACTTTTTAAAAATAGTTTCCACATTTTTTATTTTTCCTTTCACTAGAATGGTCAACTTTCCTATTTTTTTTCCACACCAAGATGGAAAAAACAGCTGTATAACTTTAGTGTGAAAATATCTGTGTTGCTAATGTAAGCACAATAACTTTGTTCTTTGCTATACAATAATGAATCAAAGTATGGGTGATAAAACTTTCTCCACTCTTCAGCCTTATCCATGGAGCTTAAGAAAATGGGAAAAGGAAAGGGAAAGTACCTCACACTTGGGAAGAAAAAGGAATTTGACAGTGCTCTGCAGCTCCTGCTTAGAGCATGTAACCATGGTGAGCTTGTCTTACTAGGGGAATCCTGGGACTTACAGGTTGTTTTCCAGTGCACTTCTTAACAACTCATTTGTAGTCCCTTCATTCTCTCAGTACCAAAAGTTGAGCACATGAGTATGTAATGTTTCAAGGAAGCTAGCATATCTTTTTAAGGGAGTCCATATGTGTAAACAATTCACTGTGAGCAAATTATTCGTCTCTTCCTCTCTCAGAATTTTTCCTCAGTTTGGTCACTTCCACATGAGCTCCTCAAAAATAAAACAAAACAAAAAATTTTTAAAAGGTATTAATTATAACGTAGTGACCTACTAAACAAATAACATAATGGATGCACACTGAAAGTTTGAAATTTGGAACATGAATTACATCAGCTGGGAAAAATTTCCAGAGCATCAGAGAATTCAGTAAGACTAAGATAACTTACTTAAGCTAAGGATCTGTCTTTTTATATGGTCTTGTAAATAAAAGATCCTATTCCACTAAATGACTTTTATAAAAAAGGAGCATAGCCTGAATAAGTCAATACAAGCGTGATTTCTTCAGGAGACAAGTGCAGAACAATTTAAAGTGAGAAAAAAAGGAGAGAAAAATACATAGAAATTTTAATGAATTTTCTTATCCTCCAGGGGAAGTATAGTTGGCTTTGAGCATTAAATATAGTTCCGTAGTTTCACATTTTATAATGTTATGCTCACCCCCTGAATAATAAAACAAGGAATAAAATACAAGAAATGCATTGCTAGATGAGTAAAATGCATGTTCAGAAGTTTATTTTAGTACTACTTGTGCATATTTTTATGCATATAGTGGTTAGGCATCACTTCTGAAATGAGTATCATGTAATTTTATATGCACAAATACTTTCAATAGTGATAAATATCACTGTTAGCAGCTCTGCAACTGTGCTTCCTGAATACAGTTCCTTTACTATTTCACACAAATTATGTTCATATAATTGCCTCTGAAAAATGAGCCTAAAGGGTTTTGTTTGTTTGGATCTATGGTTCTTATTTTACTACTAAGTCACTACCAGTAAATTATAATTGCAAGTGACATATCTAGTTCAGATAAACTTTAGAAAACATTAGTGAAAGCAGCACCAAGTTCTTGCCTGACAGTATTTTAAAAAATTGCTCTCCTAACCTTTCTCTAAAGTGAAAAATAGTGAATTAAAAACAAATAGTTCCAATGAACAAGGGGAAAAATAAGGTATGAAACAAGGAGGGGGAAAAAAAAAAGTCTTAGGCAAATGTGATGGGAGGTTCCCAACATAAGAGATGGCAGCAGTACTTGGTTCTTATATAATACTTCAGCAAAGTACGATACACATTTATTCTCCCGCAAAAAGACAAAGCAAGTGCTGTCTTAATACTCCCTTCAAAAGGGACTTTTGTCCAGACTTTAACTATCCAGCCCTTTACCATAAGCAAATCTGTTTTGTCAAAAACACTGTTCAGAAAGGACCACCTTCTTCCACTGAAACTGAATTAAGTATAGCAGATATGTCCTTTAGTCGCATTTACTTTCACACCCATGTCTCTTATTCCTTGTGCTTGTTTTGTGTACACCATAAACTGTATTATCTCTACTGCCTGACCGTCCTACCTCCAGAGGATGGGAAGGAAGAGAAACTGCAGTGATGCACCCTCTCTCTGCTTCTGATATGACTAGTAATAATAAAACTTCAATCCTAAAATCAAGTCATCCAGAATGACAAAGTAACCTCTGAAAAGTTTTCCATCAAATAATAACATTGAGACAAAAGATATTTTCATCTGATACTTCAGATTGTTGGTTAGGAATACAGTCCCTTTCATGTCAGCTTGAATATTTTTCCTCTTCTCTGAGCCAGAGATCACCTTTTATATCTGGAGAGTTCAAAATACATGAGGATATCTGATCAAATTATCTTACATACAATCTTTCCAGGTTACATTTATGTATATAGAGAGGATTGACCTTTATTCCCACAGGTTCGGAAAGGTTCTGTGTGCAACAAGACTTGTAGCCAGTCAGGAATTCAGAATAACACCAGAAGTGAGCTAAATAAGGTATGAGAGACATTTATCTTCCCTTAAGTAAGGTAAAATCCATGTAAAATATTGGTAACATCTTCCTGCAATATTTGGGAGCCCCTTCAGTCCATTTCTTGTTTGAGTTACAAGTAACTGACTCCCAACCATCTGTCACACAGCATCTTCTTACCAGTCATCCTCTGCAAGGGTGGTCCCTTATGATCCCTTTCATATGCACTAACTATTTCAAGGTCTCTTCCATCCCTATGCCTGGTTTGATCAAAGTACATATGTTTGTGCTGTAATCCCATCTTCTTTTTGATACAGAAAATATGTAGGTCTTCACCAGCACCATTTTTTAAAAGTCCCCTTGGGTTTTTTTGTAAGCAGCATCTCTTTTCATGATTTTTACTCCCAGGAGACCAGATTATGGAAGAATTCCATTCTGGAACAAACATGCATCTTCTTAAACTCTTTTTCTAAGTCTTTTCTGAATGGATGAGTATTTGAGCAAATGAGACATTCCTAATTCTGTTGCAATTTCTTTAAAATATCCCTTTGTTGAACACACTCAATTTGAATTCATTAACTTTGGGTATTATCCTGTTTATATTAAGTGACACAGCCTTCGTACCTTTTAGATTTGCTCCATTTTGGCATGATCTCTCTCATTTCCTCACCTGACTTAAAACTACAGTGTTCAGTGCATTGCATCAGGAACTGTAGCAAAGAATTACCGAGTTATCAACATTTTTGTAAATCTTTATAGTATAGGTCTTGTTTCACAGTACTTTCTTCAAACACATTGAAAAGTCCAACAGCTAAATATATATCCTGGTATGTGAAAATCTACTCACTGTTGCAAACTGTTGATTTCTGTGCAGGTGGTTATTAAGATGGGAACTCTATAAGATGCTTTGGAATTTGGGTTATCTGCCAGCGTGTTTCAAACATCGACCTTTCTGAAAAGTATTAAATGTTGTAAGGTGATCAACAGACGATCCCATTTGTGCAGTTTTGAGTGATGCAAAGTTTGCTTACATGTGCATTGTTCCCCTCTGGGAAAGCACAAGACAACATCTAGAAACCATATGTCCCTTCCTCTTGCAGAGATATCTCTGCTCCACCTCATCTTTTCTGTTCTCTCAGTACCCAATGCAAAATTTTCTCTGATGAGTATTCAAGTTAGCACAATGATCAGAATTTATTATGAAGAAATATAAATAAATGAGAAATCTGTCATCCCAAAGTTTTCATTATACTCCACTGTAGAAAAATCTCTCCATAAAACTAAGACCGCTGCTATTGTGCATTGCTCTAAGAAATTGCTCTCAGAATGTTCTAGCATAAACAATTTTTTATTTTATTTTATTTTAAATCTATCGAGGTGTCAGGTAAATTAGCGCAGAAAATTTTTGTTCAAGAAGTTGGTATTGGATAAAGTTGTGAGTAAATATTACCTTTATTAGAACTGTCTGGCACTGCTAATAAAGAATGTTCGTATTTATATATAATAACTATATACATATAATAAAGTGCAGAAATAAACAAGTACACAGGCTTTCAGAGGGGTAGAGTATTTCTACCTGCTTGTTGATACACTAAATCAGTCTTTAACTGCTCTCAGACACACACAAGTTTTCTGTGGCATACAGTAAGAGTTGTAAACTTTGACAGAAAAAAAGCAAGTGGCACAGTTCAGTGAAAAGAATGTCCCTTAAATAATATTCAGCATGGGACCAGCATTCATTTGGATGACATATATGCACAGGGGTAGTTGTCAGTCTGGAATCATCAGTAGATAGAAGCTTATGTCTACTCAGGTGTGTTTGAGATGCCACATTCACCAGAGCTGCAAAGTAGAACAGCCCCATCTCTGCTATAATGTAGGAACATAAATACCCCCAAAGGGCTATATTTTATTAAAACACAAATTAGAACAAGGTAACTCTGAAAATTGACATGACTCAAGCAGAGTTAGATGACAAGACAATGGCAAAAAAATATTTGAAGAAGAAATCTCTTGCCCTTCACCCACAGCTCCCTTTTCTCTATTTTAGCAGCTGGTAGTACTTTCCTAAGTAGCTCAAACCCTGCACACTCTTCCCTGTGAGGATAACTTGCTTGTGACCACTCCTGCCTGGAATATAGTTGTGGGTAGGTCATGCTTCAGGGTGCCCTATCCATGGCTTCCCCCACTCCCGGTCTCCTTATATCCTCTCTGCAGGCACCCTACCTCCTGCATCTCTCTATCTCTACCCACAAGCTGAGCATCCCAAAGCCTATCCTGGCTGCACATGGGCATTTACAGTCACACAGGACATGGTGTCAACACAGGTGCATAAAAAGCCCTCCTGCAATTTGTCACACTAATATGTGGCTGGATATGTGGAACTTTTCATCTGGTCAGCTTCATCCTGAGGAGAGATGAATGAAAACTGGCACCTAGGTGCATGGAAGAACCAACTTATTTTTGGTGTATCATCCTTGAAGACCTGGTGCCTCAAAGTATCAGGACATAAGGCGCTTTCCCTCTAAGCTGCCAAACTGGTCCAGATAATTCTGGTTACAGGAGTATTCTGTGGGAGACAGGCAATTCCAACCCCATAGCCACACAATATAAAAACCTCCTTTCAACAGAAGTATCTTTTTTCATGAGCCCACCATCTTACAAGTTTTACCACAGGAGGGAGTGATTTTTCACATTTTGTATTGAAGTTTCTATTAAATTATATGGGTTTTAGAGTAATTTCCATGGAAACCTATTAAGCTCTATAGAAGGTTTTCATCCCTGTTAAGTTCCTTTTTTTTTTTCTTCATAAGCATAGTCTTATAGCTAGAGGTAAAATATTCAGTTGTACTGTGCAAGGGGGGAAAAGAGCAAATATTTCAAAACTGAGAGATAACAGAAATAGTAAGAATATCAGGGAAAAGGACTATATTTAGTATTTATTCTACTATTATAGGACTGATTTTTTCCAAAGCTTGGGTTCTCACAGTTCTACAGGAGATTACAGGGACCAAACCATTTTTAAAATTAATTTTTAATAATGTGTAATAATCTGAGTGGCACTGGTCTGTGTGTGGAATTAGAATTCCTCTGATAGAAAAAGAAATATTTGTGCAGAGTTTTATGAGCAAAGTTGACCTGAGGCTTCCTGAGGCTGATTGAGAAATTGCAGTCAACGAAGATCCTTAACCCCTTCCCAGCTCTATTTTCAATCTACTAAAGTCTCTGTGGTTTAATATACAAAGAAACTAACAAAGACATGAAGAGAGCAGTAAACTTGTATATGATTACAAGAAGCTCATGCTCCTTTTAAATTTAACTTAATGACCAAACTGGCATTTCAGCACAGAAAGGCATGAGACTTCAGTTCAGCATTCCACAGTTTTATTTAATAGAGCACATTTCAAACAAAATGTTCCAAGGTCAGTTCTCTACAACCCAGAAATTTTATGTTAATTTATCTTCCTTTAGTTGAGAGGGAAAAAGCAGCAATCAGCAAATCACAACATTTGATACAGTCTCAAAACCTGCGTCCAAAAAGCAGGACAATTCTGAACTGAAAGTGGGAAGGGGGGAACCCTGAACTGAACGTGCCTAATCCTAACAATAGCCATGGAGCTAGCTGTCCTAATTCTTTCTAGAAAAGCCTGAAACATGGGTGTTAGCAGGGGTTAAGAAGAATATTTATGAGACCTAAAGATAAAGACCCTGCTAATGTTACTGCCTGTTGCCACAAATTTCCATTAACCTGCAACAACCTACCAGTGGGCCAGCTCTGTGGGTGTTAATCACCGTAAATTTTTTCATCTAGGCAAACATGTTTCGCCAGGGCATTGTACTAACCTCAGAGCTTCTCCTGTTCCAGTACTACTAGTGATCATTATATTTATTAGTGATTTCTGGTTACTAAAGGATACTGAATCTGTAGTGTGAAGAATGCATCTCTTAAAACAAGGTTGAAAAGAAAAGTGAACCATCACTATTAAGGAAAACTCCTAACCTCTATATGTTGCCAGATTCAAAATTACGACAGCTATACTTAAGCCAGAAGGAAATATGAACAGGAGGTCATAAACTAAATCAAGAAATGTATAGTTCATTTAGTGAATTGTTTTACATACATTGTCATTAGAAAATATATATATTTTTTTAGTGCGGTTTTGTAAATCAGTAAGATTTAACACAAGAGTACTTTCTTTTTAAAATTCAATTGTGAAGTTTGTTCAAAAATTGAAAATGTGGAAATTCATTAGGACAGTATAAGTAGAAATGAACACCACCTGGAATATGCAATTTATCTTCATTGTTTAAGGGAAATAAATATGATGTTCAATTTAATTTTTGGTCTTCTATATTTCTTTTCTAGGCTTTAGATCACATTTCTCAAGCATGAGGAAACAACATCTTTGACAGTGGAAGACTTGTGGTCTTTGTACTGGAAAATTTATAATTCCATTGCAAAATATTTTAAAATCTAACAAATTCTGCTTATCCATAATGCTTAAACCCTACTAGCTGATTTAGCAATTATACAAATGGGGAAGTGGCAGGAATAGCATGCTGTTAGGTGTGCTCTCTGCCTTTTCCTCGAAAGCTTAATGAAATTGTGAGTGCCCTGAGGTAAATGGGATTTTTGTTGCTGAACTGCTCTTGGGTCAAAATATTATTGGACATGAGGCTTAAAGATTTTGGAGGATTAGGAAAATAAGTGATGCTCTGTGTTAGCCATCACATTTTAATGAATATGCTTTAAAGCATTACTCAGCATCTGCTGGTGTTTGCTGCTGGCAGTCCAAACTCATTGGCAGTAGCCTTTACTCAGCCACCTGAGTATTAATCCAAGATATCAACAAATCTACTTGAGAGCAAAGGTAGCAGTCAGTAATTGTAACCTTACCATGAGCTCAACTCTTTCCTGGAGTTAGGCCTTAAACTTACACATGGGAGAATATATTAGGAATATGTGTCAGGATAAGGGAAAGAAAAGTTTCCTACTGATGAAAGAAGACAGGGGACACCAATACTGTCAGGAACGATATGCATGGAAGAAGCCTGCGCAGTTACCACAGGCTAGTCTACCAGCAGAAATCCTTCCTGATCTGGTGGCACGGTAAGATACTGGCAAGCTGCAAAAAGAATTTGGCAGAGTTACACCAGAAAAAGGCCTGAGTCAGGGGGGAGGGTTGAGGGTCTGGTAAGTTGTTGTTTGCTGGAAGGTTGTATGCACGTGATAGTGAACCATGATAAAGGAATGAATTCACTGTGCAAGATTCCAAGTGGAATTCCAAATGGAAACAAAGTCGGATACAACAAACTTGGAAGGCGTTTGTCATTATTTCATATTCATTATTTCTCTCAAATTTTCTTCATCTTTCTGTAGCTGCTTCCTAGCTACTTGACAATGCTTCTTATGCGAACCATTACATAAATTTATTGTATGGTAATAATAAGAATTTTCAGCTAGTAAAGAGACTGTGTAGTTTGCCTTCCTATTTATGTTTTTATTAAAATGTTGCCTGGCTTGGAAAAAGTATTGATAATACCATCTGTACTGAAGGACCCAAAACAGAAATTGTTCCCTCCTTCCATAAAGGAGGAGAAAAAAAGATGGCAGAAAAAGTGAAAAGGATAAGGGAAACAGTGGAATGACAACAGTTACAGCTGTTATTTACACATCCCTAAGCATGCACCTTTGCAACATTCAAAGACTCTTGGGCTGGGGTTCCACCATTCCATGAGGCTCATCTAACTAAAAAGTGCAATTAGAAGTTGGAAATCTCACCTCCATCCAACCCTCAGCCAGGTGTTCTTGTCACCTGTGTGCTGACATTAGTCAGGGGAATAAGCAGCTGGTGGGAAGTGATCTAGCTCACCATGGGCATGCATGCACGCTGGTGCTAGTGTGGACAGAAGGGAAGTGTCAAAAAGGCATGGTAAGACAAGGCAGAGGGTAGACTGGAATTACCAACTTTGACAACAGACTACACTCTGGTTAGCTTAAAGCAGCTACAAACCCTCAATCTCGAGTTTTATCCAAACTGAAATTATTTATTTGCTGAGTAAAAGGCCTACATTTTGTTTATATCAAGAATACAGGTGCTGACATTTAAATTTATAGTTTTAAATATAATACTTTATAATAGTTTTAATAAATTAAAAGCATAATTTTACTGCAAATTCACTAAAAGTGAGAAGGAAAAGCAAGCAATATTCATTTAGAAAGTTGAAAGTAAATTACAGGGTAGAGTCAATATTTACTCTTAAATGAGCAGGAAAGACGTTCTGAAATCTACATACATATCAACAATACCTGTTTTCACAAAAGCAGAGAACTCTGTTGCCATCTTTCATTCACTCTTCTTTTATGTTGCTATTCTCATAGACATGTAATTGCCCCTGTGATTTTAAAGGACTGCTAGAAAACACTTTTTAACTCATTGGCAGAGCTCTCAGCGGGAGAAACAGGCAGTACTGCCATTTCTTGCTCCTCCTTGGGAGAGAAAAGAGGAAGTGGCACCCTAGAAAGTGAAGCTGCCCTGTGCTTCAAAGAGCAATGCATTCTGCAGAAGGCACTGCAGGTTGGCAGCAGCTCAAGGTTGTAAAGAAACTATCTTATCCCTGTCCCAATGACACCTCTCTCTTCAGCTTCTTTTTGCACAGGGTTTCTTTCTTGGGCACACAAGTTCTTAAGACTGGAGGGGGAAAGCTGCTTTCCTCCAGTAGAGAGATGGAGCTTCACTTGCTTCATCCTGTGTCATAGGACTGGAGGAGAAAGAGTTCAGAAGGAGCAGATGAGCATGTAAAGGCATTGAGGGGAAGCCATACCAGCCAGAGTGCAGATGACAAGATGCAAGGAAAAACCCAAGACACATAAGCCTAAGTGAGCAGTGGCAACATCCCTACCTATTGCTATATACAAGTCCCATAAATCCTGGTTCTGCTCTGTCGATATGATGGTAACACCAATACTCTGTCATATAGAGCAAAGCAATCAGATTACGCCAGGTCAGCTATTAGAGAACCTCCAACTCACTAGTTGTCTCAGTATCTACTGCTTATTATGTGCACATCTGAATTTCATTCAGGCAACTCTATACAGGCTTCAAATACCACCTTCCACACATCAGGTTGCCATTTTTATGTAAAGATGAATTTATACTAAGAAAGATACAGGAGATGTACAGGGAGGATATGGCAGCTGATACCATGACAGGGTTTGTGAAACAGAGACATCTACTGGTTAAGCTTTGGGGGGAAATATTTTATTTTGTTTTGCGACTTCACAGTGCAGTGCTCTACTCATTTTCTTTGATCTGAATCATTAATCTGTTATGATAGGCCTGTCACTAATCCATGGCCTCAGAAAATATGCACACGTGTTAAAATGAGTTTTGCCATAAATTATTTAATGATTTACAAAGCAACGCTCAACACGTGCCACCAGGTGATCTTAAATTTCTGTATGCTTAGAGTGTTTTTCAAAATCCTTAGTGAAAATTAATCATTTATCACAACATAGAATAACCAAAGCCTGCAGGAATTCTACAAGGTTTTAAGAAAGAAGTTCATAAAGCAGGAAAGGCAGAACTACTGCATCTGGCCACCAAATCTCATATCTTCCAGCTCAGCAGCGTTACTACTGAGGTGACACAAAGAATATATCTTCTTATTTATTAAGACCTGAAGTGTAATACAAGTGAGTTAAGGATCCTAAAAAAGCAATAAATATTATATTTCAAGTTTATAAAACAGCTACATGTTCCTACTGGATGAGAAGTAATGTAACAATAGGAGAACCTTGGGATGCCTAGATGTTTGAGTAGATGCAAGTAAACTAGCAATGTATGATCACTTATTTATTTAAATTATCCATGCTTCATATGTCTGAAGAAACAGACTAGATATTCTCATATATATGATTTTTTGAGGTTTTCCCAGTATCTCTTTTCTCCAGTCAAGCTAGAAATACTGTCAGACATGCCTTAATAACAACAGCCTTTTGGTTAAATAACTTTTTCTGTTTCTTGTCCAACTGGATTTAGCATACAAAAGAGAGAAAAATATTTTTAGAAGAAAAAAAAAGCATATGAACTATGCTTGGAGAGAAAAAAATCATCAGTATTCTTAAATTTAAGGAGTTTAATTCAATAATAAAAAAAAATGAGTACTACTTGCTGCAAAAAGTTTGAAAGGCCTAATACAAATTATGCTGTTAACCAAATGCCACCTCCATTAAACTTAAGATTTCCAGTAAGCCAGTGCTGCATACATTTGAGGAAGCAATGCTTGTACGTGGTAATAAGGACCATGTAAAATGATTAGAGAAGTCATAAGACAGGTAAGTAGACAGATAGACAGACAGGTATGTAGGTAGGTAGAATCCTTTCAGATTTTGGATTACATTTCATTTCAGAGCTTCTTAATACATGATGTCCTCTTGTGAAAAAAAAAAAAAAAAAAAAAAAGCTTATGCTAAAATACAGTACTACTTCAGTGAATTGTATATATTCACCATATTATTGTGTCTGATGGAACATTTCCCAGAGGACAGAAATATCATTTAGAGACTTAAGTGGGAAGAGGTTCCCTACAAAACTTTCTTCACTCTCCAGTAATTCTACTGCTAAAAGTGAACACCAGCTGTGGCTCACCTCTCAAAATGTATGTTTTATCATGACTGATGTCACTCTTTGGGGTTAAGCTAGGGCAGTAGGAGCCAGTTCAGGTCTAATTGTTGAAATGTATGCTTAGTTCAAGTTAAACAATAGATCTCTAGGAAAAAAAAAAAAAATCAGCACAGAGGTGCTGAGATGTGAAAAGAGTGTTGTTTTGGGCCCAGACGCCTGAATAGACTTGTTAAAGCCCATGGCTGATGTATGCTAAGCAGAGCCAGGCAGTATGCAGAGAGAAAGGGAGGGCAGGCCAGTTGAGCGGGCACATCACTCTCTGAGCCAGGGCACACACTTTGATGGCTCCTTTGGAGGTATGAGTGAAAGCCAAACCTCTGTTCCCTCCTTTTTTTCATTTCTGCCATGCAAAGATAATCAGGTTTATGTAAAGTATGTGTGCTCTTTTGACAGTCCGCGATATCTCATTAATTCAATCACAGCAAACACCATTGTTCCCAAAGTGTTTGAAATGCGGATAGGCATGGAGGCTTTCTTAATCCTGTCAATCAATGTTAACATTTTTCTTGCAGTTGCCATGGCCAGGGCCAGAGTTCATGAAAACATAGAATAAGAGCCAACAAAACAAGAATAAAGACTTATTTGAGATACTCTTTTTAAAGGACATCTACCATGCACAAAACATGGGAAGTAAATGTAGACAAGTTTAGACACTATGGCTCACTGAGAGGAAAAAGGGGGAAAAAGAATTTGAAAATCAAATAGGCCTATAAAAACTTGACCCAAAAGTCTCTGGGAAAAACCCGATGAATTGCTCCCTAGTAGAACAATGTTCTTTCTTTCGTGCGTTCTTCAGGAGTACAATGCTCAATATATTATAACACATGCCACTGATGTCTTTACACTGTTGTAAGCCAGCTCAGACCATCGGAATGCTGATCGCCGACAACAAGAGATTGTGAGGCGGTAATTCTCTCTTTCTCCCACTCGGCTACAAACAAGCACTGGGAAAATTATTCATGCATATAGGCCAACAAAGCAGAGATGGGAGATTTGCGATGTCATGCAGCGAGATCATGTGACAAACGTTAAAATAAAACCCTCAAGCTTTCACCCTTTGAGACTTTGTAAAATAACCAATTTATCCCTATGAATACAGCAGCCAACATCTCTTACTACATTGGTGGAAATCACAGCCATTTTAATATTGCTGTACTGATTAATGAGACCACAGTGCACATGATAAACAAAGAAACATGACAATTACTTAATTATGCAATTGCTGAAGGTATGAGACAAAACTCCTCCATGGGATTTTCTACAGCAATACCTATTCCTAACAGGCCTTGAGTGCGTTTATATGTAATTCTTAATTAACTTGGATAAAATATGTGCCATTAAGCTGTACAGCAATCCAAAGATAAAATTTTGCCTAGATACACACAGAATTTTTGGACATCCCTGTAGATACCCAGTTTTGCATTTCAAATTTTAATTTCAAATCAAAAAAACCCCAAAACAACAACTTGTGTCTGGTTGGAGTTATACCTAGAACAGCTGGCATCTTAGCTGTGCAAAGGAGAGAAAGTTCCTCCTGGGAAGTAGTCACACATTGCTTCAAGGTTTGTTCTTCAAGACCTCTGCAGGGAAGATAGCAAGTCCTTTAAGCACTGGCAATTAAGCAGTGCTCTGCTACTATTGTGGCAGATGTCCACTGATCTAGAAACATACATCCACACAGATCAATAAATCTGACATGATATAGAGCACTTTGGTGGGATAGAACAGCAAAACAGTCTCTTTGCCAAGAACAGTTCCTCAGTGCACTGGAGTGAGTCTGACACTTGTATGTGTAAGCAGGCAGGGAGAAAAATTAAATTTCTACCTTAGTGTTAGTGAATCAAAACTGGAATACTGGGTACACATCTAGTGACTATGGTCTTTAAAGGCTGTTGAAAACTTTTCAGCTGTGTTGGTGTCCTATCTCGTAAGGACCTGCCTACTCCTGCCACCAGTTACAGGTTTGACACTTGTGATTTAAGCCCAAACAGCAACTAAGCACCAAACTAAACACAAAGCAGCTGCTTTGTCATTCCTCCCTTCCCTGGTGGGATGGGGATAAGAATTTGAAGACAAAGGTAAAATCTCATGGGTTGAGGTAAGGACAGTTTAATAGGACATCACAAGGAGAATAACAATAATACCAGTAAAAGAATGTATAAGGTGAGTGATGCACAATGTAACCGCTCACCACCCAGAACCCTGATGCTCAGCCTGTTCCTAAGCCATGATCCCTCCTCCCTTTGGCCAGCTCCCTCAGTTATATACTGAGCATGATGTCATATAGTATTGAATATCCCTTGGTTACTTTGGGTCAGCTGTCCTGGCTATGTGCCCTCCCAGCTTCTTGTGAAAATTAAGTCCACCCTAGATGAACCAAGAACATCATTCTTTTGAGTATTCAGCTGTTTGGTATTTGTAATAACTTTTCCATCTTAGCAAGCCAAGGTAAACCATCTGACCCCAGAGATCATCCCCATTATGGTTCCCAAAAATTACCAAAATTTACCCTAGGTACTAAACCTTGAGGAGATATGCTCAATTCTCTATGTTCTTCAGTTCATAATCTGGTCTTTCGTCTCTCCCCTGTGAGGTACCTGTTTCTCCCTTTTCACACATTGGGTTGATATTCTCTAGCTGAGGCCATTGCAGACATAATACTCCCTGAACTGGCCTGTCAGCTCTGTGGAGCTGCAGATGCTAATATCCATCTCTGAAGAGAGGAAGGGTTGGTAAGAGAACAAACAACAGAAGCAAAGGCAAAAAGAAATTTTCATTATCTCTTTCCATTCTTGTGTTGGTCAGGAGGAAACTAAGGTTTCTACTGTATATTTTCCAGAGATGTTTCAGATAAGTCAGAGGTCACATGGCACACAGGCAGAATATATAGCTTGAGAAAATCATCTCAGTGAAATGTCAGGAGTTTTTGCATAATGCTAGACCTAACTGGATCAGCTGATTTACTTAGCAAAGGAGAATAAATTTGTTTAGGTGGAAGAGTTGTTTGAGGGGTTTTGGGTTTTAGTTTTATTCTATAATATCTGCAAGATCCGACTAACTAATTTAATGGATGGGAGGTCCTCTATTGTGATGACTGCAGGATAAGA
Source organism: Megaceryle torquata (assembly GCA_024611175.1). NCBI lineage: Eukaryota > Metazoa > Chordata > Aves > Coraciiformes > Cerylidae > Megaceryle > Megaceryle torquata. The sequence continues at coordinate 27,138 of JANIJG010004331.1, read as the reverse complement.
AGATTTTCATTAGGCAGGAGGAAAAGGGAAAAAAAGTTAGTGACTACATAACTACTCAGGAAATATAACTACATTTTAACTGATGCAAACATTTTTTCTGTTGCAGTGTATTGCAGTAGCTTTCCTCTCTTAGATGCAGCTCCGCAGTGTTTTAGTTATTATCAAAGAGCATTGTCAAAATATTCTGGTACTTAAAATGTACCAATACCTGAAATCAACAGCTAAGAAATTGAATGCACAAAAGGTATCCTAGCCAGAAATGGATTAGTAAAGGTGTTCTGGAAAATTTATGTTTATATATGAATGGATTTACCTTATACTCAAATCCAGTAGATATTTCTGAAAATACCTTCAGCTGAAGAAAACCGTGAATCTGTTATACTATTTTCTACATTGCCAGCCTCCTTTTGCCCCGCCTTGCTCCCTCACCCTGTATCAGTATTCACTCACTCCCAGTTTTGTGTTTGATTCCTATTGCTTTCCTCAGTGCCTTGTGTACAAAGTGAAGGTGAGAAGCTCTGATCACTCCGCTCTTCTTTCCCTGCTGCCTTTAGCTGCAATACAGCTCCATTTTAGAATAATCATTTGTGAGGCAAATTGTGAAGAAAAAGACCAGAATAAACATCTGCCTTTTAATGTCTCTTGGATACTCCTATCTATTTGAAAATTCATCTGGAATTACAGCTGATGAATTCATCTTGGTCACATCCCAAGGATGATTCTCACCTCTTGAGACCTTTGGTCTGTGAGTCTACAGAAGTCTGCCATTTTGGTTGCAGTGATAAAGCTGCACAATTAATTTACTAAAAAGGCAAGAAATTCAGTATTTAGAATTGGAAATGAATGAGTTTCTTATATTTCCATATATGTCAATAATTCTTTCACCATTATTCATAATATTTATTGACATACACAGACAGAAGGTGTATTCGCTGTGTATTTCCCAGTTATTATGTGGGATGGGAAAGCCCCATAATACTATTTAAGTAATTATCTTTGAAAGGAGAAGAGCTACCTTACTTCTTAAGGAAAACTAGAAAACATCAGTAGCCTCCTTGAAGTGACTGGACACATTGTTACCCTGTTAGGACACAGCAGCCTCCTCCTTGTAGCAAGCCTGTGCAACTCCACTATGTGCTGCAGGCAGAGCCATGGGAGCTGTGGAGCCCTGGGAACTCAGCAAGAATTGAATACTACCACATTTGCCTGTGGCTAGTTAGCTACTAATCCAGGTGTAGTACCTTTAAAAGAACTATTAGCTCTAGATGAACAATAACTATGATATCAAAGGCAAATTCAGGTTGGATGGACCTATCAGTTATGAGGTCAGACAAAGGTTGCTCAGGGCTTTATCCAGTCTTGCAAATATTGACTTCACAGCCTCTCTGGATAACTTCATCCACTACTGAACTGTCTGCATAGTGAAAGTATTTCTTGTATCTAATCTGACCCACCCTTGTTTCATTTCATGGTTTTGTCTATTTTTGTCTACCCACACACCTCTGAGAAGAGTCTGGCTTTTTTTTTTTCTCATTATGCTCCTCATAGGTAACGGAGGCTACTATTACATCTCCCAGAACCATCTCTTCCCCAGTCATGGACTTCATGTCTGGATATCTTTGAATGGCAGTCATGTCCTTGAGTATAGCAAGTGATCCTTTTTTTAATCTGGTGTCACCTGCAAACTTGGTGAGACTGTCATCCACCATGTCCTCCAAGTCATTGCTAAAGATGTTAAAGAGTTCAGGTCTCAATAGAGACCTCCTCAATACCCCACTGGTTACCAGCCTGAAGACAAAGCCTGACCCATTAAACATTATCTTCTGATAATCTGCAGTTCATTATAATGTGAAACAATTACAGATAGACCTCAGAAATGTGGAAACACTGAGCTTTTTACCCTCATGATTTTATCACCTTTATTTTCCAGAGAGTGAGAATACACATAAAGGAATTTTCTTGTGCACGTCTCTGAAACTGTAACTTCCCCTGGAAAAAAAAAAAAAAAAAAAAAAGTAGAGATAAAAACTTCAGAGTGGCTTAATTACACTTTGTTATAACATATTCATGGTTGCCAGATGAGCACTCTCAGAACTAATTTGAACACCTTATTAGAATATATATTTCAATGCAAATTAACCAAAGGCATTAATCTTCAACACATATACATAAATTCAGACTGTAATTCTTTTAACTTTTTTCCTTTGTTATAATTTAACACTGGGTTTAATATAAAATGCTATAAGACTATTGGTTACACTTTTCCATACAAAACAAAAATATTCCATAATTCAGAAGTAGTCTAAATATTTTACCTGTAATTTTTACTTGAAAGACTGAACATACCTCAGAATATAACCCTGCCTTCAAACCGGATCAAGTCTCTAAAAGTGAACACACTTGAGAAAATATGAGCTCTTAAAAAAACCCAGAAAAGTTTGAGCTTTATGGATGTTATTCTGAAAGCCTAATTATACCAAGAGACACCACATACTTTCTGTAACTCCTTATCTTCCTTCTCCCTCCAACTCAAAGCAGCTTCTCTCTCCATTCCAGAATGAGCATGCAGGACAGGCACACAGCCATTCCTCCTCCTTAATTGTTCACAATTCTCTCAAATCTCAACACTAAACTACCAGCTCTAGATGAAGATTTTAGAAACAAAGCACACCGTTCTGCCAGCTGATCATACCACCTTCACTTGAGTCTTCCTTATTTCTGCTCTTCTGGTAAGGACAAAATTAGATAATCATTTAATCTCAGGTCACTGTCATATATGCAAAGCAGCTATGGCAGTTAAAGACATGGCCACCCTACGTCAATGTGAAATAAGAGAGATGAGATAAAATTCCTGGCACAAAATTGAAGTGGAAGATTCTGAGTACTTGCTCTGTGAGTTTTGATGTCTCAGCTGGGGAATAATAGTGAGCAGCAAGATGCAGTAACTTTTTCAAATGTGACAGCAGCTTTATAAACGCACCCAAATTCATGGATACTGCAGAGAAGTTCTGTCGAGCAACTCTGGATGCTACAGGAGTAACTAGAAGGCAGTAAGACATAAGCAGTCACTGAGGTCAGTAATAGCTTCAGAGATTATCCCAAGCAATGAGTTTTAATAACCTGAGGACTACAGTGCATTTACCTCTATACAAAGGAAAGACAAGCAGCTGGGCATGGGCACCCCAATCCACTATTGCTAAATGCCTCACAGCATGTTTACTGAGGTGTTTAAGTCTTGTAGTGTTATTTTCAGAAAGAGCTTGCAAAAACCCCTGAAATTTATTGTGACTCTGGACTTTTTTTGGTATAAAAACACATTCATACAAACATACATTGGCTTTGGGTTCTGCTGTTTGTGTTTTAGGGTTCTTCTTCTGTGAGGCTGTGTATTTTCTCTCCCTACTGGTATTCCTTCCACTCTGTCAGGAGTACTTTGGCAAATGCATAGTTCACCTGAAAAAAAACCCCAGAAAGCCAAAGACTGCTACTACGTACTAGGTAGGTAGTACTGGAGATGCTGACTGGAAGGAATTGTATATGTATCTTTGAATTTCTTGTACTGGATTTGTTAATATTCAGAGGCACTTAAAATCACAGATATTTTTATGGCACACAGAAGTCTCTCTTCTAGAGATACTTCAGGGATTGGAGACTAACTATATTGAAAGACGGCAACAGAAACATGTCTGTTTGTAATTGATTTTCATAAGGTTTAGAAAACAAGCTTGGCAAGTCTCTATAAATGCAACAAAATCTATAGCACCTAATGGAGTAGTTCTCTCTCCCTGTGACATAAAGAAGTTCCCCTCAGTCCTGATAACAAGTAATGGGAAATTGCACTCTGAAGTGCAATAAATTCATCCATTACAGGGGTAAAGAGAGCTCAGACTTTGAAAACTAGGAATACTGCAGAATGCTCTGTCAGTCTCATGTTGGACAGGATTTGGTTTGCTTTTATGGCACCACATAAAGAAGTAATAGGTTACAAAGCTATCAGGGCCCTAGCATAGGTGACAGAGTCTTTATACCCCCTCTGCACAACAGGATGAGAAACATATGTCACAGCACTTTCCTACACACTCTTCTCTGTGTTAAAGGCTGTCAGAGTAGAGGAACGAGCTATATGCCCACTGCTCTATAAAGTGAATGTGTCTGTTGAGGCCACAGCCTGTCTGCAAGAATAAGACAACAACTGGACACATATTTGATTTCCAACAGCAAGTTCTAGATCTTTGCAAGCAGTGAAATTACAGGCACAATATTTATACTAGCTGAAAACTATTGGGAAAGTGTGACTTCATATAAAGTTAAATTTGCTTCCAGTCTGACAGAGGTTTCAATCTTCTGGTAACTCTTTTGTCAGTGAGCAGGATGAAGATTTTACTAACTTCTATTCTACAGCTATTGCCAGGAAAGATAAAAGGGTTGTGTTAAATAGCTGCAGGCGATCACAAAATTTATGAAAAAAATATTTTCGAGCTTTGATTCTATAAGGAAACAACTGTCCAGGACCTTTGTTGTACTTTTAGAAAGGAATGCATGGAGAAAAAGAAAGGTATCATAGTGGTAAGTATGACCTCTCAGCTGTCAAAAACTGTTTACCTGTGTAATGGTTTAACCCCAGCCAGCAAATAAACACCAGGCAGCCACTTGCTTATTCCTCCCCCTGCCCAGTGTGATGGGAAGAAACAAAACCAAGTAAAACTCATTGGTTGAGATAAGAACAGTTTAATAATTGAAATAAAAATAAAATATTATTGTTGTCATTTTTATTACTGTTATTGTAATAATAATTGTAATGAAAAATCCTTAACAGTATAAACACTACCTAGCAACAATTAAAACCATCAGTGTGTTAGCAACATTATTCTCATACTAAATCCAAAACACAACAAACACTGTACTAGAGACTGGGATATAAAAATAACTCTATCCCATCCAAAACTGGGATAACCTGGTCCATATTAAACATGTTCAGCACCTAGAATGGAATGCTTCCACAGCCCTCACTGCGATTCTTTCTATGGTAGTACAAGAGGGCATGAACATGATGTGCAAAATATTAAATAACTAAAAGTGCCCCAGAAAATTAATGTGAATCAGAGGGAGCAGAGTTCTTGATCCACATGAATGTGCAGGGTGAAAGTGTAGATAAATTTGGATTAGCAAGCAAAACTGAGCCCTGTTGTTAAATAGCACTTGATTCCATTAGACTGTGTCGGATTGTTAAAAATGCTAACATTATGTGTGACTATTCATTTTCATCACCTGCTCTTGATTAATCCAGCCCTAAATGGCATCTGTGGACCCTGCCATCTCATACTACTTAATTAAATTAGCAACACATTTGTCTCCCCCGTTTTCCTATCAAAGGGTTGTGCTCAGGAGAAATAAAACCTTTGTTCACCAAAGCTCCGTATAATTTACACTCCTTTTTCCCTTTTTCCTCCAGCTCCTGGCTCAGATGCTAAATTGTAACTGGTAATAGGGAGCTATTAGGTCTAGTGAAGCATGTCAAAGAAGTCAGTAGAAAACAAGACCTGAAAGGAGGTCTCAGATCTCATAAAACAACAGGTCAAGTTTCTAGATTCAGGATTACATTGCACCAAGATTCATTCATTTTTCAGAAAATAAAATAAAATAAAATAATTTTTTTTTTTTTTAAAGAGCATATGACCTTTATATATGTTTGGGGCAGAAAGATGGGAGAAAGACTGAAGGAAACGAGAAGGATAGGGAAAAATGCTGAAACAGGTAGAAAGTTTTTGTATAGCTTATTTTCCCAAGAAGGTAATGAATATAATTGTCAATAGCAGACATGCATATATGAGTAATGGGGCACAGTGTATTGTGTCTACAGGGTAAGGGATTAATATAATTTATGCTGCTAGGAAACAGTACTATAAAGCATAGAATCATAGAATCATTCTGATTGGAAGAAAACTTTTAAGGTAAATCCAACAACTAACACAACACTGCCAGGTCACCACTATATCCTATCCTATATGTAGCATCCTCAAAAATTTGCTCCTCATCCCAAAAATATTAAAATTCTTTCATCCCCTCAAGTCCCTAGGACAACTTGTGTTATGTGTTACATGTCAGTCAAACTGGGATAATTGAGATACCAGCAGCTTGTTCTTGGATTCTTGTTTTCTTTCAGTCTTACAGTGATATGCGAAGAAGATACAGAATACTTCTGATCTAGTGTGTAACTTAACTGCAGAAGGCAGGCTGACAGAAGACTGCCACAGGCTCTCCACCTTGCTCCTCATGTAGCCATCCCTTCACTAAAAATCCTTTCCACTGCTGACATGGGAATCTAAAGGTTTGCAGATCTTTCCTCAGCCTTCCTTGCTCTCCTGCGAGTAACCCTCTGCAGGTGAGGATGGGAAACCTGACCCTGCTGAGGATGGGTCAACCTCATTTCTCTGTGCCACAGTTCCCCATTTGGAAATTAATCCTCCAAGAAGTATAATGACAAATTCACTCATATTTGTGAAGCACCCACAATAGTTGTGTAATTGTGTGCCCATGAAGTTAATGATACACTGAGGTATCTGAAGGAGGAATAATAAATCAGCTCCTGCAAGACATGAGGTTTTTTCACACTCTCTGCAAAGGTATCCTCAGCCCTGCATTTGGTATCTGTTCTTCCCATGTACACACAAGCGAGTGAGAGGCCTGACAAATAACATTTCCAGAAAGCATTTACTTAGGGAAGTATCAGTTGTGGGACACTGAAGACAGCAGCTGCTTCAACAGCTCAGGCCTCTTCCATCTGCAGTTATACTGCAGAGACAGCATGAAGCCAATTTTCAGATAATAATCACCCAATAATCCTGACTGCATATTCAAATTCTCTATGCTTTTATCAGTTTGGACAGGGACATGAACTTACCTCCTTTGAGTATCTCTTGGCCCTCGCTTTCTTAGTCTCTTCTGCACATTTTTGTATAAAAGAAGACAGAAGAAGAACAAACAGCTTCCATAGCACACTGTCTTAGAAATTAAGGCTCACATCCTTCCTGAAGAAGACATTTGGTTTTAGTCCTTGACATCACAAGTCAGTGGAGCAGGCAGTCTACTCAAAACAAGTGTCAGTCCTTCTTTTCTCAGTGTAAAGGATGGTACCCTACTGGTCAAAGAGCTGTTCACCTAAATAATCCAAGAATCCCAGTTCAGGCTTGAAGGAGGATCCTGGCAGCACCAAAACCTGAACAGATCTGCACATGTCAACCCATGAAAATGTCAGTGCTAAGCAGAGGGCTAAAGTGCCTTTGTAAACAAGTGGAAACTGAGTGCCTAAAGTGATAGACACAAATACATCAGAAATAGGTAGGCAACTTTCTCATCAGAATGGTGATGGCTTCTTTTGGAGGGGAGTTTAGAAAAAAAATCTGAAAAACAATTGTTTATAAATTCCCTAACCACCATCTGCTCTGTCCACTGAATAAAGAAAAGGCTTACTGTATTCAAGTAATCTTACAGTGATCATCTAATTAACTGTATCATAATTCATATGCACAGAGTGGTGACTCAATTTTTTCTGTGTAACCTTGATCTCGGCACTTCCTTTTTTCTGAGTGCTTGACTTTTAACGGTAATAATACTTCTGTTTTAGTGTGATGCTTGCTGTGTGCATAGTTACAAGTATTACAATGATGTCAATAAAAATGCTGAAGGAAAATTCAGAGCTTTCATCTGAACAGAAAATTGTGATGCATTTTAAAGCTTACATTTTAAAAAATATAATTGAGTTGCTCTTTTTTTTTTCAAAAGTGAATTTGGTGGTGTTGCAAGTATATGTTTTCCATTTAAATCTTCTCATTTCGAGGTGACATGTACAATCAATCTTCCTGGTGACATTGTAGCAAGCAGAAATTATTGATGCTTAGTAGCCACAGGATCATAAATAAGAAAATGGAAAATTATACTTAATTGATTAAGTACTTTCTTTTCCACTTTGGAAGCTTTCTAATTGTTTTATAGAAAGATAGATAATGTTTATGAATGCATGTGAATGGATTCATACAGTAAAACAAACCAAACCGTCAGACAACTTTTCATGTGGTCTTTGTTTTTCACAGAACTCCCCACAGGTCTTTCATGTGTACTTTCCCTCCACTATAAATTAAGGATAAATTGTTTGGCTAAGCCATTTTTTTATTTAAGTTACTTCTTTTGTCATTTTGTCCTTTATTATGCAAATATTTGATACAAAATAAAAGTACCACATGTTCATCCTATTTTGAGCTTTACCAAATACTTGGTAGAGATTAAAGCTCCCACTCAGGAAATCATTCCTATTGTGACATTCTTATATTAATGTTAAAAATGTGTTTATGTGTTGTTTTCAATAGGGTTGAATTTAAACACATGCTCAAAAGCTTTCTTTAAATGGGACCTAGTGTGGAAATACATGCCTAACTCCATTACACTGATTTGATCTTGAAAATTAATAATACTCAAAGAGAGGGTAGTATTTTTACAACCAAAACTAATATTTATGATAAACAGTCATGGCCAGGTAAGCTGTAAAAGGGCAAATGTCCTCTGACATCAAGGGATGTTTCCACCAAGTCAGTGAACACATCAGCTGTAGCTCATGGGTAGCTCAGGCATCCCTGTCCTTCAGCAAGGTGTTAGCGCCTCTCATCTGAAAGAGGTAACCAAACGTGTGAATGGTGCTGGTCTTTTCCAGAGTAATTTTTCTCAATGAAGCGCTGCCTGATGTATCAGTGTATCTTATCTTCCAACCTAGCTTACTAGGAAAACAACAGAAGTTTTTAGACTAAACTAATTTCCTGTTAAGACAGAAATTCGAATATATGTGTATATCTCCTATAGAACACAGTAACCTAAGAAGTAAAATCTGAAATAAGGATATGTAAAAGGCTCTATGATGTCTTCTCCTTTGTTTCAAGTTGAAAGATAATAGAAAACAAGTGGTCAGTTCTGCTGATCCCCTGTGAATATGCTGTTGCAGAAGTTAGCTCCATCTTTGTGTTCCAACCAAAGAGCATCTCTTCGCTATATCAACAGGACTTTTTTTATAATCAAAAGTTTATCAGCCCATATGTAGCATTACAGGCTGATGATAGAGCAAACAGGAATAGGAAATTATATGAGTTCAGGAATAATAACCTTCATTAGAGACATTTCATAGGCTCATAAATGATCAGGAAGCTACATTATGCGGATCTTATCTGTTGTATAATAAATCAAATAGCTTCCCATCAGTTTACATCTTCTATGTAAGTGGCTTTTGTGATGTTTCATTTCATATATTCTTGGATTGATTTGAAAATTAAGAGTTGGTGATTGATTTTTAGCTTGTATCCATCAGGCAGAGTTAAAAATCTTACAAAATCAACATTGATTAAAATGTATCATTATTACTTGTGTTCTGAAAATATCAGGCCTGAGGAATCTGAACACCAAAGCAAGCAAGCAAATGCAAAATACTCTGATTGTGATACAGACACTTATAAAATGAAGGAAGGTGTACGTTAGAGACAAATAAAATGCACAGAAGAATAAAAGCTAACAATTGTTTTCATGAGTCATCTTGATTTGTTAGAAAAAAATAGCACAGTATACTGTGCACTATAATAAACTGCAATATTTATAATTTTATTCTTATTTTGTTATCAAGAAAGAGGAACTATTTTTGTGAAAGATCTATTTTAGGGATCAAAAGCATAGTAGCTTTATAAAAATGTTTAGTACAAGTGCACAACTGAAAGCAGGTTGTGGGACAGATATATTTGGGTAACTGAAATTAATATTTTTTTGTGGAAGGTTATTTAAAATATCAGACATTCTCTAAAGCAAAGGGTATTTGCCAGCCCTTTGTCTTCTGGAGAATACAGAGAACTGTCATGTTTAGTTTTAACAAGATATTTCTGGGTAATACAAATTTACTAGCAAAGATAACAATTTTATTAAATGCAGTCCCTGTGCCATGTTCTTAGATGGTATAAATCACTTCAATAGGCAGCACCTCACTGAACAGCTAGGATTGGTGGTATGCACAAAATGCAGTTTTATTGGTTATTACCAGTCTTGTAAGCCTATGTTTGCATTACACAAATAAGAAAACTATTAGCTACTTCTTGGCAGGAGGTTTGTGAAGAGTGGAGATGTAGCTGTGTGCAACCTTACTCCTGACCATCTGAGAAGATGCAGTGCACAAAGCAGCGCTGATGTTGCAGTCACAGCCACATGGACTTTCTCAAGAAATCAGCAACAGTATAAGACCGATGGCATGTAAACATACCTTTCCTTCTTTCAATCTGATTATGCTGGTATTTTTGCTAAAGTCACTCAATAAACTAAATTTGTAGTACCTGTCCTACTGATCTCAAAATGCCGCATACTGTGATGTAATATTGTGTGCATGTATGTATTTTACAGCATTGGAATTTCCCAATTGTGAATGTATTCTGTGTTTTCAATAAAATGTAGTTTTACCATCTATTCCTTTACAACTTGTAAACTCTGCTCTTCAAGATTTTCTTGGGGTTCACTTTGTTGATTGCTACTTTGCTTTGGCACATTTAATTGTTATTGTGTAATATTCAAAGGTTCACAGCTGGTCTCAAGTAGGTCTAAGAAAAGGCTCAGAAAATGGCTTCTTCCTTAACAGTCTTCACAGACTGAGCCTCACCATTATCATTGCCTTTTCTACTCTTCAGCATACTCTGAAGTTCACTGGTGAGATGCTACATATTTTCTATGCCTTAAGTGAGTTAGCTCTCCCTCCCTCAGCAGATGTGAGCTCAATTACATACTCAAAAGACATAATAACCAAACTGCAGGAGTGATCTCCCATGTTTCCTGATCATCCAGATCAGATTCTGGTTTCCTGAGCCACCCACATCAGAGAACTGCCTAGTGTATGCACCCTTTCCAACTGTCTACACAAGTATCTTCTCACATGCTGCAGGGGAAGGGGACAAGGGAGGAGACAAAGGGAAGGGACACAGGGAAGTGGACTGCCCCCAGCTTTTATCTCAAAAAGGAGATAGGACATAGCTTTGGAGTGCACCTTTTGTCTGCAGGTAAGACACAGTCAGTATATATCAGTGTCTCTGAATACCTGACCCTGAACAAAGAAACATTAAATAATTTAGGTTGGACAGGACTCCTGAATTCTTGTCCAACCTCCTGCCCAGAGCACAAGGAAATGAGTCAAACTGAGCTCCAGGGAGAATGAAATACATGAAGCTACTATTGTGTCATTGGATCCTACAGCTCTTGTCACTATATCTGGGTATTCAAGCAACAGTTTCTTTTACGTTTAGATCGTAGGAAAAAATTATTCTCCCAGGTGTAGGGGAGATTTGTTCACAACCATGGCAATACTTACTTTTCATAATTTTTGGTCAATATGATCATATTTTCTCTGAGGATGGAGACAGAAAGGATATTTCATTTTGCTCAAAACTAGGCTGCTCATTGCATTTTTGGAGAAAAGGAAAGAGGATGCATCAGACTGGTGTTGATGCTATTTCCAATTCCAGGTTTTATATTGTATCTTTAGGGATGAAAGAAGGGAGGTCAAAGAAAGAACTAGGAGATTACCTGGGGATACATGAAAAAAAAATAAAGGAAGAAGAAGGAATATTAAATTTAAGGGACTTAAAAGAGAAGAGAAGAATAGCAAAAGAAACAGGTAAGAACACTGGATGCAGAGACTATGAAGGAAGAAGACAGTCAGAAAAAGTAGAGAGCCAATAAAATGGTGAGATTATAAATAGTCTCTGAATACAGAAAGTCTCAGGCTTTGGCTGACAACTGCTCCCACTGACTAATGTTTCTGACTCTGCTTTTTTACCTGAAGATGAAATGGTGAGTGGTGGAGAACAGAGGAAAATACTAGTTTCAATGTGTTAGCCTTAATCTAACACCATGGTGATGAAATCCTGGAATCAAGGAGAAAAGTACAAAATGCCTAGGATACAAAATGAGACTAAGTGCAATAAAACACAGCTGTTAGTTGGATAAATAGAGCTAAAATTTCAGGAATAGCTGTACGTATTCATGTGTAGTTCTTCTCTGTTCTCTGTGTTAAAAAGCCACTGTTAATCCTCAGACTATATTTGCATATATGAGTTAGGAAGATTATGGTCTACCTACATTTTGAATGAAAATGCAGTTTGTATATAGGTTACATAGCTTTCTGAATATGAACCAATTTGGATAAGACAAATTGCACACGCACAGTTTTAGACACTGCTTAGAGGCACCCTTGAAAGGCACCCTTGATTCAAAAGCTATTAGCTACTCATCTTAAATCTCACAAGTCATGCAGGATTAGTCCAAGTATTATTAATGCAGAGAACAAAGTGATTGGAGATTCAGAAGTCATTTTAGATGAATTTAGTAAATTTTATAGCAATCTTTTCACATCAAAGGGTTAAGAGGATAATGGTTATGAATATACTCCTTGATGTTTAAAGGATCCCTCAATTCCACCTGAGGACAGTATAGGTTTGGAATAATCTATTACCCATAATCAGATGGAACAAGCAATTTATTTTGGGTGAAATTCTCCTCATCTGCATAATTGGTCTTTATATACAAGAACTTTAGGGGAGGGAAATTCATCTTGTCAACTTGGGGTCAGAATGCATCATATGGCCCTTGCAAAAATTCCCATTCATTGGCTTAAATTCAACAGACATGACTAATGCTGAGGGAGGGAAGGGGAAAGTCACAGAGGAGGAGAAGGAGAAAGTGATAGAGGAGGGGAAGGGGAATAAATGGGGAAAGGGATACGGGAAGGGAGATGCAGGCAAGGGAAGGGAAAGGAAGGAGAGAGGGAAAGGGATTCCATCATGATCCATGTGCACCCGTCAGCATCTAAGATTTATCACACAATATCAGTGCATCTGCCTCTCAATGCTATCTGTAAAGGGAGTGTAGATGTTAACAAAAATGTTGATAAATCACCTTTATTCTATTTGCTGTTGCTGGAATACTGAAAGGCCTCCAGAGTCTTAATTTTTAAATACTTGGCATTTTAAAAGATGTGTTTATGAATTTATATAGCATGTGTGTTTGCACGTAACTTCATCTCCAAGTTTTTAAACCAATAGAAGACTTGCATATTTTGTAATGACTATTTTAGGCATTAAAGTATTAGAAATTTGTATTGAAGTATTCAGTTATGTGATATACCTGTATAACTATGTCGTAATTATACTGTACTTAACAGCATAGGTCAAGTTGTGGACTAATTGTTGTGATATGTTTATATAACTTCCACTCATTCATGTAACTGGAAAAAAAAATCTTCCTTTCTCTGTCTTTTTAAATCTTGGATAATCACATTAAAGTATTAATTGTTTTGCTGGTTTTAACACAAAAATTTCTCACAAAACCCTAAGATCTTTTTCCTAAGACCTGGTTTAGGTACCAGGCTGAGTTCACTGTCATGTATACTTCTCAGTTTCCTTCCACTACTTTGTTATGCTTCTGTTTTTCACTTTGTATATTTACCTTGGCATACCTCTATAGGTAATGTATACTTTGTTTCCAGGCAAACTTCTGTTTCTCTATAAAACTATGTTGACAGTAGTCAATCTACATTAGGAAAAAAAAAAAAAAAGTGTTTTCTTTCTCCCCTTTTATGTTACTGCTTCGGAGAGTAACACCATAGTTTTATATCTTGCACACTTAGACATGTGCCACTACATACGAAAGTGAGTAATTCCAGTATGAAATTCTAAAAATTATGCAGCTCTACATATCTTCCTCAGCACTGAACAGTGAGTGATGACTTCTGGGAACCCTATCTGAAAATAACTATTGAGCCTTATCTGAAAATAAGTTTATAAATAACAAAATAAAAGATCCCAAAGGCATTTGTATCCTGGCTTTCAAGAATAAAGGATATGACCATAATAAAGAGAGAGAAGTGACAATACCGGAACTCTACATATTTGTTCTCCAGCCAGCACAGCAAGCAAGCACATGTGGCCATGTGGATTGTGTTTAGGACTCCAAAGCAGTCTCTTTTTGAATGACTCCTGTGCTAAATATAAGTGATTAATTTCCAAATCAGGTATTTTAATTGCAAGGGAAGGAACAGGATGCTGAACAGTAATATCTATATGAACATACACACTACAGCTTTTTGAGGAATTCCTGATGTGTTTCATCTGTGACAGCTTAAGCCAGTCTCAGCACTGCTGTGGTCCTGACATGGTCAATCATGAAAAAGCACATCTGCTTCACTTATTTTTTAAACTTTATTGTGGTTTCTTTGTTTTTGGTTTTGTTTGCTACAACATACTGATATTAATATTCTTATGTGGTTTTCCATACTTTTTGCAATACATATGTTTACTAAATTAATAGTATTTGTCCTTGAGTTTATTGTAGAAAGACATATGCACATGGAAAGTATCAATTTGTACTTTCCACTATCCAAATCTTTCAATTATTAGATCAATTGAAATATGGCCTATAGTCCTCAAAGGATATTTTCAAAAATCTTGTGTCCTTTTGGGAAGCCTAAAATCAACAAACATGTTCTATTTGGATTATTTTCCAACAACCATTTTTTCCCTTGTAACTGGGAAGATGAGGAAAGAATGTCATAAACTCCTACGCAAAACATTGCTGGAAGTGAAGCTCCCATCTTAGTTGTTGCTCTATGACTTCACCAGATATTCACTGTGTCTGGTTAGAGAACAAGAAATTGATTCCTCTGAAGTGTAAGAATATTTCATATCTAGTAAAAAAAAATCCCATCTGCTTGAAGCTTCCGCTATAGTCTGATACTCAACAAATTACCTCTTTATGTTTGTGTTGAACATAAGTAAAACTATATGACCACTTTCACAGCTGTTGGGAATTAGTGACCAAACTGTATGGCAAAAATGAGACTCACAATGTAACATTGCTGTAACTATGGCATAGTTGAGCTCTAGTTAATGAGTCCAGAGTGTCTGACTGGAAAAGGGATAAGAGGACACAGAATAAAGTCATTTTATTAAAAATCCACAGAAATCACTGTCACTACTAGTCTAACAGTACATTTCCCTTTCTGCTTAAAAGAGGGTTTCTTTTTCAACCTTATGAGATGTCTTCCCAGGATTCTGTGGTGCCTTGGGCTGTGGTGATTAGAGAAATAATCATCTTGTAAAGTGCTGGAGATAAGAGAGATGTTTAAATAATATTTTCTCTCACACCTTTGCAGAAGGCTGAGGGACCAAATGGCTGAGAGAAATATTTTGAAACCTTTCCAAATTTACAGAATAAATTCTGTGAATTTATCACTGAGTTAAACTGAGATATCACTGAGATAACATTCATTCTATGAATGTTATCACTGAGTTTTGTATTAATGCTTGATTCTTTATCAAATTAGCTCTTCTGTGAGTAAATATATCTTTCTCAGTTGCACCCCTACAAAATCAGCATATGCCCTGAAAATAACAATCAGTTGATGGAATATGTTCCAAATATGCAAACCAATTAGACTACATGGCTACAACATAATATCAGTAAACAAGTGGTCTCCAGTATAATAAAATCAGATATTGAATCCAGGATATATATAATTTTCTTTGTAAGATTTCAGATCATGTATCCCAACTATATCATTTTACATTATTTTGTGGAAATTTGTATCGTAAATATATACAGTGAGTACAGAGTACAATGTACAGAGAGTGCGGTGAAAATATATAAAACAGCTGAAAGAATATTTGAAGACAAAACAATACAATGAAAATAATACCCGTATTCTTACCCTCACTAGCTCTATTTTTTTCTCTGCAATCTTTTCACATTTGGGTTATGTAATAACTGAATTAAGATTTGAAGGGAAAAAAAAAGAACTTTAATAAATAATTTAATAATATTGTAATTATTTTTTTTTCAAATTATCACATAACTCATATGTAATCTGTGAATTGTAACAATACCATCAAAGTTAGAACAGTTATGTGCAGATTTTTTAGAGACAGAGAGAGAAAGACATGCATATTATTAACAGGTGAGTGTACTGATGTGTACTGTATATGTATGTTTTGGGGGGTTGGGGAGAAAAGAAAGCAATAAAATCCAAAATTCATTCCATTATAGCTTTAGTTTTTAAAGATCCCTAACATGTTATGCTCATATGTGCAGACATTTTTGGCAACAATAGCAGCTTGGAGTTTCCTTCCAAATTCTGCATAGTGCTTTTAACCGTAAATGTTCTGTTATAGAAGAGTGCATCCTATATTCAAGCTAAACATTTTGTTTGTTGCTAGTATGAATAAGTTCTGCTACTTTTTGTATATTATATACTATCACTTGATATTTGTCCAATAGTAGTGTTTCTTTTACAGTTACAATATATTATGAAAACTGTATGAAGCCAGCTTTTTCTCTTTTTTTCTTTTTTTAAATTACAGTCATCATGGCATGCACATGACACTACCTCTACAGATAAAATAAATAATTTCATGCACAGTACTTTCATGACACGGGTCTTCCAACTTCATTGACTTTAGGACCCAAGGGAAGCCCAGGCACAATTGTCAATAGACCTCCTTGAAATAAAAACATCATTTTTCCTTCTGTCCATTGCAAGGAAGACTGAAACTGCCACTGGTAATTAATCCACTGAGAGAAATCAATATTGCAACTGGTTGGAGATGAAACAACCCATAGCAAAATAAACTTTTGCCATGACAGTGTAGCAGTTCTTCTAAGCATATTCTGTCTGTGGGCAGATGTGGAATCTTAATAAATGGTTGCAAAAAACTAGAATCCAGTTGTATCAAACAGTTGGATTTTGTGTCATAAAATACAGTTATTCTTGTATGTGTTGACTTGCTTTTTCATTAATATTTATAATGACTAAAAATGCTGTGAAAGAAAGAGAAAGGAGACAGGACAGTTTGCACATGGCTGATAGTGGGAATTGGTTATATGGGAAAAAATCAGTCTTGTGCTGCATCCTTCTTATATCATTTATGGAATTAGACTACAACACAGGAAGTTAGATTTTGGCATGAAACCCAAGAATTTGAATCAATAATATTTACAGACTTATATTAATTTTAACTCCCCAGTGAAGGATGAAATATTTATTGTAGAAAAGAGTTTAAGGATGGATTAGACTTTAAAAGAGTGGAAGAGTGTCTGTTTTGATACAGACCCTTGACTAAATTCAAATCACTTAGATAGAATTAACATAAACAAAAACAAACTGTGGCCCTACCAGTGGAAATCAAGCCTATAGCTGCTTTGGGAGTGTCATTTGCAGGAAATACCAAGACAATCAATGACAGATTTCATTGATGCATGTTTGTATCCCAGCAGCCCTCCTCCAGAAGCCCTACAATGGGCCTTAAGAAGTGCACAGACTTTAGGGCCAAATGTCTAACATTTGATCCTGTGGTCTCAGCACAGTGAACACAGAATGACTGTAGAAATTTTGTACAAGTCCCTTTGTAAAAAAGGCTATTGCATCTTCCCTCCTGTATTAACCTAAGTTGATTTAGTTAATGAATAGCTTCTAAAAAGGTGGCCAGATAAAGGTTTTCTGATATTTCCTTTGACAGCTTTTATCAACAGTAAAAAATATTAATCTTATTTCAATTTATAGACTTCAGTTTGTGACATATAGGATGTCTCACAGCAGTCATAAACTTCCTTTACCAGCCTTCCTCTCTTCATAATATCTGGTCTACACGGTTTGCAGTAACCATTTTCTCTACTTACCCATTTGTTAAATATTGGGATGGGGGTCCTTGCAATTAGACTGCAACTGAATTTGGGAAGAACTAAATAAGGCACACACATTGACTGAAAATAATATTTTGACAGCTTTTTAGGTTATTCCTTATCTTATTCACATCTTGTGAATATGGTGCAGATGTATCCAAATATAATTCATTATCTTATCCTCTCTTGCTGTCTGGAGCAATTATCTAGTTGTCTGTATTGAAACTAGATAGGTCTTTGATATCCAGTGTACCATCCTCTTCAATATCAATGATTATGTTGCCATAAAGAGTTTCAAAGCACAGTCATCTACCAATGTCTGCAAATTTTTCATTAAGAAAAGCTTTATTTATAACCTCTAAAAATTCAGCCAACAGCATGGTCAGATTTAATATGGCTTCACAACTACATACACACAAACATGCAGTACGCAAGCATACGTGTGCACACACACATATAGTGTAATTTTATTTAAGTCTGTCAAACTGACATATTCAGTAGGACAAAAATTTTGCTTTCCCCCTTTCTCACACAGCTGTTAAAAGAAGAAATGACCATGATTACCCACTTATTTAAAACCAATAAGCAATCTGCCTAAAATTTCTCCTTCCTCATAAGTTCCATAAGAAAACTGTAGGAAGATGACTACAACATCATTGTACTCATCAGCAGGTGAACAGCAAATCCCTTCCAGAGATGGACCTACTCAGGATAGTGCCTCCTTCTCATGACTTTGGACAGATGCTAAACATAAACAAGGCACAAAGTAGCCATAACTGCATTGCTGTAACTTCAGCTCTACACATAAAGCTGTGCCTGAAGAAGCCTGAAGAGGACAGGATAACACCAAACTAGTGGCACCCTGACTCTGCAGACACAAAGAAGTTCACTTTGCAGGGCTCTGCTAGCCACATCCTAAGCGCCCTTTGTCTACCTTGCACAACGAGCTGCATGTGTGGCCCAAGGCAGCCACACATTTGGGACACCCAGCTCCATATCTCCTTTCAGCAGCAGAGAAAGCCCCGTCTCCACACTGTAGCAGGTTCCTAGAAAATTAGAATGGATTAAAAAGTTACTGGCCAAAATAAGTCAGGAGTGTTACAAAAAGTGGAGGGAGTTGGGGTTTTTTTGGTGCTTTTTTGTGGTTTTGTTTGGGGTTTTTTGTTTGTTTGGTTTTGTTTGTTTGTTTGTTTTTTGAGAAGAGCAGGTAATATGGCCTCCCTTCCTAATGAAAGCTGTACTACGAGCAGTGCTCAGCCAGTGTTCAAGGTCAGAAAATACCTCCATAAGCCATTTGGAGGTCAGAGTTATCCCTTTTCATTATATGAGAGCCTTGCCATAGGTTGTTACATTTTCTTATCAGCTCAGGAAGAGACTTTTCTCCAGTCAGTATCAAGTGAGAACAGTCCTTGTAACAGGCTATGCAACAGGCTGGAAAACAAATCATCACTGATGAAAGCTGCTCTGCTTTGGTTGTAACTTAAGTTTTAGTTTCACATCAAGATCCCATTTTCATATGGGCTAAAACTAACTTTTCAATGATCCTCGTGTTTCGAGTTGCAAGAATTTTGATTTCGGGGGAGAAAAGAGATGAGATTTTTAGGCATGGAAGAGTGGAATAACTCCTTTGCATACAGAAGTTACTACTGCCACAAACTCAGCTCCAATCAAGTCCTGAAACTTGTGGTTATTATGGAAGTTTCTTCCAGCAGATATGACCCCTACATGGAGCAATTAGACAATGACTAACAGAACAATTATCATCAAGCTCCATACCAACACAGAATCACAGAATCATAGAATGGTAGGGGTTGGAAGGCGCCTCTGGAGATCATTAAGTCCAATCCCACTGACAGAGCATGATCACCTAGGACAGGCCACACAAGAACAGATCCAGGATGGTTTTGAAAGTCTCTAGAGAAGGAAACTCCACAACCTCTCTGGGTAGCCCATTCTCATGCTCTGTCACCCTCACAGTAAAGAATTTTCTCCTCATGTTGAGGTGGAACTTCCTGTGTTCCAGCTTGTGACTATTACCTCTCATCCTATCACAGGGCACAACTGAAAAGAGACAGGCCCCTTCTACTTGACACCCACCCTTCAGATATTTGTAAACATTAATAAGATCCACTTAGTCTTCTTCAGACTAAACAGTCCCAGGTCTCTCATCATAAGAGATGTTCCAGTCCCTTCATCATCCTCATAGCTCTCCATTGGACTCTCTAGTATTTCCCTGTCTCTCTTGAACTGGGGAGACCAGAACTGAACACAATACTCCAGGTGTGGTCTCATTAGGGCAGAGTAGAGGGGGAGGACAACCTCCCTCGACCTGCTGGACACACTTTTCTTTATGCACTCCAGGATACCATTGGCCTTACTGGCCACAAGGGCACATTGCTGTCCCATGGATAACTTAATGTCCAATGTCCTCTGTGGAGCTGCTTTCCAGCAGGTCTACCCCAAACCTGTACTGGTGCATGGTGTAGGTGTAGGACTCTACACTTGCCCTTGTTGAACTTCATTAGGTTTGCCTTTGCTCAGCTCTCCACTCTGTCCAGATCTCACTGGATGGCAGCACAGCCTTCTGGGATATCAGCCACTCCACCCAGTTTCATATCCTCATCAAATTTGATGAGAGTGCATTCCATCCCTTCATCCATGTCATTGATGAAGGTGTTGAATAAGACTGGACACAGTACTGGCCCCCTGGGGAACTCCGCTACTTACAGGTCGCCAGCTGGACCCTGCACCACTCATTGCAACCTTCTGAGCTCTATTGTTCAGCCAGTTCTTAACCCATCTAACCATCCACTCTTCTAATCCACACTTCCTGAGATTAAT
Source organism: Megaceryle torquata (assembly GCA_024611175.1). Lineage (NCBI taxonomy): Eukaryota > Metazoa > Chordata > Aves > Coraciiformes > Cerylidae > Megaceryle > Megaceryle torquata. The sequence continues at coordinate 6,561 of JANIJG010004331.1, read as the reverse complement.
CACAGTGATGTTATAGGAAACAGTGTCAAATTCCTGGCTGAAGCCAAGGTAACATCCACTGCTCTCCCTGCATCTACCCATTCAGTCACACCATCATAGAAGGCTATCAGATTAGTCAGACGTGACTTCCCTTTAGTAAACCCATGTTGGCTACTTGGGGGATGAGATGGGCAAGGTAGGTGTTCATCTGCTGCCACAACCATGAACTTTCCTCCATTCACTCCCCTCATCCAAGCTACTGCCTCTGGTCTGACAGGGGCAGGGTACAGGGACCACCTGATCCTGCGTGCTTTCTGACAAGTGCTCCCACTTCTGTTTCAACATACGCCCCAACATTCACATATGTATGTTCTAGTTTTATTTTATGATCTATCTCAATGCACTGGAACAAGGACCCTGTATTAGGCTTTTATACAAAGCTTTGCTGCTGGTTGAATGTGAGAATTGCATATGAGTGGCTACTGGTATTTTACAGTAAACTTTGAAATTGGCTTATTACATGAAAGTAGGATAGTTTAAAGAGGCAAAAGAACCTGAACAGCTAAATAATCACAATTTTAAAATATTAATGATTTATCAAAAAAGTTCTCTGCTTGGCACACAGATTTGAGCGTGCCACATGATACAAAATATTAGCAGAATAGTACTAGCAGAAAGCTCCTCTAGAGGTTTTCCACATAAAAACAACAAAAAATATGCCTAAAATAGAATATATTGATGTGAAGGCTACAGAACAAAACCAACATTGAATGCATCTCTAATTATTTTTATTGTCTCCATCAGAAACTACTATTTTTATTTAAAGCAGAATAGGCATCACAGAAAGGACAAACAAGACATAGGAGTTTCCAGGGCACAAGATCTCTGCACTGAATTATCTTTCACATTCTATTGTCCCCTTATAGTCTTAAGATAATAATAGTAACAACAATAACTATTTTTTTTAAGCTGACATTAAAAATAATGACTAAAGTCACTAACTTCAAAGCAGTTGCTGTCAGAAGAATAAGCTCAAGTATGTCAGAGGAGATACTTGGAGCATCTGAGAATATGTGTGTTTGTATTTATGTGTATACATATATTTGTGTATATAATCCTGTGACCTTGCATCTGATGGTCTCCAAATATTTAAAACTTGTTTTCACAATACATCTATGAGATATTATTCTATAGAGTTTTTACAGGAGCAAATCAAAATGCAGCAAAGCAGGGAAGTCACCTTCAAGGAGATAACAGGGTGCAGAGCTGTGAGTCTTGTGATTCCCACATCCCTTCTATTAAAAGCAACATTTTAGTAATGACAAGACAGACAGGAAATTTCCTCTGGAGAGGATTTTGTAGTGTTGTGTTTTTTAACCTCTCCAGTCCTCTTGTGAGAAACTGCAATTTGGGGTTAGGTTTTATAGAAGCCCACAGCCACAGCACTCATGGAAACAGACTAATGATGTTTGTTACCCACAGATAGCCTGAGTCTGGGGATAATTCATTACCTCAGTTGCAACTCTTCTGCTTGGGGAAGGCTAGTGGAAAAGATATTACCAACCTCTCAGAAAATGGCTCTGTTATAACTGAGTTTCAGAAATTAGGCTCGTGATTCCTGCCCCCTCATCTCAGAGAGAGGGGAGTTTTTACCAGTAGGGACACCAGATTGAAACCATTTTGGAATCTCCCTCTGGGGAGGACTGTGTGCTCCACAAGTTACCTTCCTGCTATTGATCCTGCTGCCGCACACTGCTGAATTGCTCCAGCAACCCCCTTTATTTACCAGTTGTCAGCTTTCCTGATTCCAGGTATAATTTCCTTGATAAATATTCATTATGCCCCATGATTTCTGCCCTCCACCTTACAAGCATGGTATGAAAAAAATTTTGTCTTGTGCTGCAGACACTGTCATGACTTTCAAGTTCTTGACTCCCTTTAAAGGTGATCACTTGTCTGCAGGGTTGGCCCTAAGGATAGGCAAGCTAAGTACTTGCCTGGGGAGCCAAAATTTGGCTGCTGCTTACTGAGCACTTACTGTCACTGTTTCTGTCTGTTTAAATTAATAACCACTGGGCATCCAGGAGGAGCTGAAGTTCCCAGGTGTCGGAGCCTTAGTTAAAACACTTTGAGCTCATTGCCCCCTAGGAAGTAGAAAGCCAGATTCAGTCCTGAAGCTCAGCAGATATGGCTACAAGCCATTGAAGGAAGTACACACTGGCAGCCCAGGCAAAGGTTCTAGCAAAACAGTTATGAGACAAGTATGAAAGGGAGAGGAATCAAGCCTCTAACCCACAGGGCAGGCTCTATTTGTCTGACACAGAGGCACAGACAAAGGTGGGATCACACTCAGCGCTGATGCTGAGAAGCTACAGCAGGATACCCAAGTGGGATGCTCTTTCCTTTCGGAGCAGAGGGGTTTCTCGATCTGCCTTGTTTCTGACCTGAAGTACATCTGCTAACCCACCAACTCCACATGCTGACCTGAGGAGGTCTGATGAGAAGGACTGATTTCAAATATAGATGGCCTGTGTGGCCGATTTATTTCTGCTAAAGCAGACTACCAGATCCTCTGAAGCTGTCTCAATTACCTTTATGTAAAGGCTGTTATTCTTCTCCTACAAGTAGTAGTCATGTTTGAGTGGCCCGATTTGTGCAGATTTGGCCTGCCTTGTCCACTTAAAAGATCATTAATCACCACTCCAGTTTATAAATCAAGGCAGCCAAGTTGCTGAGAGCAATTGAGAAGCTGAGGCTCCACAGAAGTACTTAGCCAATTCCCAGACCCAGGCTTAACATTTCTTTCTCCCCGCCTCTAGTAGTCAGACAATTCATCATCCTTCTCCCATTGAGGGAGAAAGAGCCTGACAGAGGAATGCCTGAAAGCTAATCAATATGATCATGTTGAGGGGGAGAGCACATCACAATTTTTTGTTTGTTTGTTTCTAAGTCTTTTAAATAAACACAATCTATTTACTTTAAGATTTGGTAGTGTGAATTTATATAAGATAAAACCAAAAGACAAAGCAGTGCAAAACAAAACCAAGATGCAGCAACAGGGGGAAACAAGATACTGTTGCAGAGACCCCTTTGCAGTAGCTATCTGTGAAGAAGACTAAAAGTGTCAGGCAAGGAATAGTACTATTATGATTGTGGATTATCAGTTTTGGGTACTACAGTCACACAAGATCGCTTTTCTTTTACAGCAGTGTCAAGTACAATTGGCAGGCCAGAAGTCAGGGGAGGTCTGTTCCTACTAAATAAACATCAGCCTGTACTGTGCTCACATGAGAACTAATGAGATTACAATAGAAAATGGATCCACTCTGTAAATAAGGCAGAATAAGGGAACTCAAACAGGAGGCTTATTTTCCTATTCTGTGATAAGTTGCTTTTACATATTTTGAGCACCATCCTTTTTTGGAGCAAGAGAAAACATAAATTGTTCATTGTACAGAAGAAAGCATGAGTGACAACTGTAAGTGGAATAGACAGTTTCCATTACCCCCCCACACACTTGCTGAAGAATAATTTGCAAAGGCTGGGTAAATTGTGTTTTAAGAAATGTAATGACGTGTAATAATTTCCTGTCAGCATGTCAGTTACAAGCAGAGTGAGTTTGATAATTTAAGGATAGGAGATAGAAAGAATTGAGGACGAGGGGGAGGGAAGACAGAGAGAAGAAATGGGAAGGTCTTTTAGGATTGCTGGCTTCAGAAATTAATGAAAGCATAATTGTTAAAAAAAAAAAAAACAAACCAACAACCAAAAAAACCCCAGGTGGAGTGCTAGATAAAAGCAAGAGCTGTGCAGCAACCCACCCAGATACTAATTCCCATTTGCTTTCCCATTAATCTTGCATAAAGATTCCAGGTCACAGGTCCAGCTACAGGGAGTATTAAGCAATTTAGTTGGATGGGAAATGGCTCAGAAATCAGAAAATGGATGATCAGGAAAATTTCCTTTTCTTGTCCTGTGAAAGGCATCTGTATCATAATGCAGAAAAAACATTTCTACTCTCATCTCTCTGAGCAGGGGAAAAAAACCCAAACAAATCTGGAAAGAAAAAAAAAAAAAAGAGAGTTGGAATGTATTTGACTGCCTACTTTTGTCTTTGCACAGTGTGGAAGAGATCAGTAAATGCCACAGCTTATAGATCAACCTAAGATGAATGAGCCAGTTATTTCCACACACTGTCTCACTCCTTCTCCTCATTTTTATCTTAAAGAGAATATTGTCTAAGATGTATTATTTATTAATTTTGTTATTTTATCATGCTGACAATTCTGTCAGGAGAACAATATTTACTTTAATCCAGCCGTGCTTGAATCAAAATTCCACTCTCCATTATGCACATATACACCTAGAGTTAGTCTACTGACCTCATGGGGTTTATTACTTACTTGCATTGTTGCAAAAGTAAAGGGAATTTGACCTTCAGCATGTAAATATTTCATCATCCAGCCCACCTACTTGATAGACAAGGATTTCCCTTCTTCAGTGCATATGGTTTTCAAGGCCAATTTCCTAGTCTTAAATAGGATTGTTCCTACCATTTTTTTTCATTTCTGATGGAGGAACGGGTGTAAGAGAACAACGCTTTTCATAAAGAAGCTACTTTAGTATTGGATATAACAAGTGACACCATTTTCCTAACACTCCATTTCTCTCCTTACTGCTCTTTTAATGGTGGTCTTAGGAAACTTCCTCTGCTCTCTGAAATTTGAGCTTTTAGATAATAGAGCACTTTCAGCCTTAAAAAGAAATCTCCTGTACATCAAATGCCAAATTCACTGGTTAAAATAGAATGCTTGACCCTGGATATGCAGCAGGGTAAGAAATTCCTTTTTTTTTTTTTTTTTTTAAGGTATGTCACTTTGTAAAGCAAATGTTAAAATGCTCTGGGTTTGGTGGTTTTTGTTTGGTCTTTTTTTATCCATAAAACATTAACAAGTTTTACTCCAAATAGGTTTGAATGGAGATTTCACTCTTTTTTTTATTATTATTATTTTTATTTTTATTTTTTTAATTATTTTTTACATTTAAGAAGATGCAGGGGGTAGTCATAACTTGGGGCTGAGTGTGGTGTTGCTACATACTGACTGAAAGAAAGGAGCTGACATATCTTAATTGTGTGACAGTGCATTTGTCAGCACTAATTTTGAAACTGATTGCATTGGAATAGCTATGTTATGCATGCCAGACAGCTGGAAGAACATGATAAGTCTTGTTTGTTTTCAAGGTGCACCACTGAAGAAGTCTCCTCAGACCTGTGGCTTCTCTTTCCCTTCTTTATATTCAACATTGAAAAAACAGAGAAAGCTTTTTAAATTTTGAAGACAACATAGACACAAAATAATTAACATTGTCCTAATGTTACACAAGATAGCAAATGAAAGCATATTACATATGTGACAGCATAAGGGCTATTTCTCAAGAAACAGTTTCAACGAAGAACAGCGTTTACATGACAGCTGTTGTAGGAGGTTCTTCAGGAATCAACATTTCATGTACAATCCTAGAGAAGCCTGTCAATAAACATTTGGCTACTCAACCCAAATTTCATTTAATGTGGCACAACGCAAAGCTATATGTACTGCTGTTACGAGTAAGACATGGAAAACCTCCAGAATGAGGCATCATATGCTACTGAGGAACAATTCTGAAAAGCATCTTGCGGTATGGGTAGAGAAGTAACCATACATGAACTACCAGCAAAATGGGGTGGGGTGTGCACACAGGGAACTCCTAAGAGAGCCAGGAGTCTACTTCTGTAAACAACTTCACCAAAATGGTACTGAATCACTGCAAACCATTTTTATGTCTTTCCTGTTGAAAGGAAGTTGAAAAAAACTAGAGGGTAAGAAATGATCCACATGCTATTGAAATTGCCATGTGGTGAGACATTAAAGGAAATCAAGATGTTTAGTTAGTCAGAAGAGAAGAAAAAAAAAAGTGAATTAATGATAGTTGCAGAAGTAACCTTCCAGAGAAAAAGTACTGTGCGCTGAAGTGTTTTCTCATCTAATAAAGAAAGCCTAAAAAAGAATCAATGTCCAGAAGCTGAAGAAGACAAATTCATATTAGTACACACTTTTATAGCAACACTAACTACCAAGGGTGGATTCTCCATTACTTAATATATCCAAAGCATTATCTGGAAGTCTGCCTGGAAGATATGTTTTCATCAAATATAAATCATTGAGCTCAGGAAATAAAGTTATATGATCTAATGGCTCTTCCCAGCTCTTAGATCCCATGTATTTATAAAATATGTTATAGATTAAAATTTAACTAATAGCTTTGAGAGTTTCTTTGGGTTCAGCTAATTTATTGGCTGTTTTAAAATACTTAGTCAGTATCATGGCCTGTCTTTCTTTTCCCAAAGAGGCTGGGGTCAATTCATAAGGATTTCTCTTTACTTTTGAGAATAATTTTATAGGCAGCTAGATCCATACTATTCACATATGCTTATACAGAACTGAGGAGCAGTCCAGTAAATGAGCTGATAAAGTACATGTTTCCTGTTGGGTTATTTCCGTAAACTGCACCAAAAAAAAAAAGAGTTTGAAGAAATGTAAT
>JANIJG010004330.1:0-10704 GCA_024611175.1 Megaceryle torquata | reverse complement strand
TTACCACGAGAGTGGTGGAGCACTGGAACAGGTTGCCCAGGGAGGTGGTTGAGGCCCCATCCCTGGAGACATTCAAGCTGGGGCTTGATGAAGCTCTGAGTAACCTGCTCTAGTTGAGGATGTCCCTGCTCTCAGCAGGGGGGTTGGACTAGATGAACTCTAGAGGTCCCTTCCAACCCAGACATTTCTGTTTCTATAAAATGGAACAAGCAACAGGGAAGTCCCTTGTAAACTGCTAGGAGCCTCCTCTCTCCATCAGAGGGGAAATCTGCCTAGGATTTGGCTTTTCTGGTTGTTTCTGCTTCTTTCAGCTTGCTAAGTTTAGGCATGGGAAAGATTTCTATTCTGGCAAGTGCCTTTCTCATGATGACAACAATTTTTGAAGTGGAAGACTTGTTGGGTCCTTCCTACAGATTTTAAGAGCTTGGATTTATCTGATTTTTTTGTAAGACTATTCCCCAGCTGAAACTCATGCACTAAGACTGTCAGTGCTGTGCTGGCAAAAATGTCCTCTACATAGCTTAGCTCCGACCATTTAAATATCTCTAAGCCTTTAAACACCCTGAAACCACCTAGAAGTTTCAGGTTAGTTCTGTTTTAACAGAAGAATTAGCTTTCAGAGTCACTTTTAGTTTTTATGGACCGGTTTTCCAATCTCCCATGAGAAAAGTTAGTTCTGTCTGAACCTCAGGGAAGGAAGAAGATAATGAAGGATTATCAATAATAAAATTAATCAGAGAAAAACTTAGGTAATGAATTATAAACAATCTAACAGTTGTGGCAACTCTGGAATAGTTACCAAAATTAAGGAAGACAAAAAGCACAGTCCTGAGATAACCCTTAAAAATTCCCATTTCAGTCACAGTGCTGACACTTAACTCCTTTAAGTGATCCTTTAAGGCTGTTCCCTTCTGTACTTCAAGAAAACAACAGAAACTAGCAGATTGGAGAGGAGTACTCTGCTACACAGTCCCTTTCCTTCAAGAAGCCGATGGCTGTCAGGCACCACAAAGAAAGTTTGAAAGGCTCCAGGGTATGTTTTTGTCTTCAGTAGCATTGACTCAAAACATGTCCTATATACCTTCTCCAGCGGCTTTTTTACCCACGCATGTAAAAATGACATCTGAAAACGTAGCTTGACATATTTTCTGCTACTAAAGAAGGAGCAATTTTCACTCTCTGATTTACTTCCCCAATGTTGAACTTGATCCATGATTTAAATTAGTGTAATGGCAACAGAATCATCTTCCTTACATATTTATACTTGCTTTTAGGAAGACCTTAAAAATTCTAGGTGCTGTGCTTGCTCTTGCTCTTTCAATTTGATTTTTGCTGTGGTCGTGACAGATGAAGCAGGGTACTCTGACACAAAACCTGAACATGTACAGACTTCAGACTGTGAGTTAACTTAAGCAACAAAATATGCCCAAGGAAGAAATCTCTATTCTTCCCCCTTTCTGTGGATGGGGAAGCAAGGAGCAGCTGGGGACAAAATGCAGAGAAATGATGAAATAAACTGGGTCCTGATCTCTGCATTTTGGTGAGATTGTTTCCAAGGTGCTTGGGCTCCTCCCAGTCTTTGGATACAAAACACACTACCATCTCCTTACCTCTATATTCTGTACCTTGCCTTGATCTATGATGGGACTTCTGTCAATGTCTCCTTGCTTTTTCACAGGCAAGCTAAAGAAATGCGGTCCATATTATACTATTCTAAGAAGGGAATTAAATCAATGTTCTTTAACTTAAGTTTCAGTTTGCCTCCATTTGCAACTGAAACCTTTCCATTTAATTCCAGTTTGAGATGCACAAAGCTGCCTAGAACAGTTAAGGTTCACTTCCATTTCAGGAAAAAACCAACAGTTTGAATCAGTTTAGTCTGAAGCTAATCAGTGACTTTTTAACAATAGTTTTGGTTCAAGTTCACTTGGATAAATGAGTGATAATTCAGATTTTCCTTGAGAGGTAAACTCACCATATACTCATATTAAGCAATATTAATGCATGATTACAGATCAGTCCTAGCAAATTCTGATTAATAGTCCTCTGCCATACTGAAGGATGTCTCAAGTGTGGTTTCAGAGAGTCTAGTACTTACATTCATAGACCAGGTGATGGAATAGAGTATGTTTAATAAGAATTTGCAGATGACATAAAGCTGGGAGGGGGGGAGGCTTCAGCACTCCAGAAAACACTGACAGAATACAAAATGATCTTTGAAAAAAGGAAAATCAGTCTGGAATTAAAAAGGTATCATTCAATAAACTGAAGTGCAAGATAGTTCAGTCAGGCAGGAATACTCAAGACAGTAACAGAGAACTGGCCAAGTGTTCACTCTGTAATAAACATTTTTAAGACCACAGTGGGTCAAAAAGTGAGTTTTATTTAATTGTGGCATATTATGGAAATAAAAAACATTCCTAAACTTACATTACAAAGTAAGCAAAATTTTTTAACAGTAAGGTTAGTGAAGGACTAAAGAAGTTTCCCATAGGAAGCAGTTCTATCTTTTCACTGAAGCTCTTAAGAAAAGATAAAACAAATGCCTACCAGGGGTGCTTTGGGTATAGCTGATTCTGCTTTGGAGTAAAAGGATGGGTTAAGATGACCTTTTGAGATGGTTTCCAGCTCCCTCTTTGCTCAGTTGCTGTTCAATTCACCATTTCTATGTACCTACAGCAATATATCTGAAGGTAGTTAAAACATTAAAAAGCACATTTCATATTTTTTCCTCCTAAATCTAGCACATTAATGATACTAATAAAAATGGTTTGCACACCAAGCTCCCATAGTGTGCTCTAATTACAAAATTCTGAAATATTTGTGCTTCATATGGGAGCTCTGGTTACAACTGAGATCCAAACTTGTGTCATCTGCTTTTTCATAGCTAAATCAGCAGGCAGCAGTAGGCACAAAACCTAGTCCAATATTAGTGAGACCAAAAGCAAAGGACATGCGAGCTCAGACATTAGCTATCTTGGCATAAAAAAGTATATACCCTTCCCAGACTAGCAAAAGCAATCATGGATACATGATACGCCATCACAGCTATTAGCCTGCCTACCCTTGGCTTGCACTGCCCTTTACCAAGTGTCACTGAGCACATTAGCCAAAACTCATTTTTCCTGACATTTTCCAGTGCATCTCTATCAGGCAATGCCCACGTTAAATTGGGTTCTTTCACTGGAAATGTCTGCTGGTGCCTGAATTACAGCACTCAAGGAGTATCCCCAAGTCTGCTTTCTGGGACTCCAGCCTCCGCAGAGACTCAGCCAGCCCAAGCTGTTTGGCAGCTGAAAGCAGGTTTTGTCATCTCAGCTACACAGCAACTGATCCCACATTGGCAGGATCTGACTCTGGCACACAAGCACAGGCTTTTCCTGGTTATATTTGAGCAAAAGGCTCACAGGATGGTGCCTAGATAGAGTCAGGTTATAAATGCAGAGCTCAGGCTTAAAAGAGCATGGATGCCAAAGCACCCCTCAGGATGCTCTTATAACAAGGGGCATTCCTGATCAGAGGCAATGCCTCGCCTCACAGCCAACCTGTGCTCTGTGCAAGGGGTCATTCCTGTCACCTTGTCATCTGCTCACACAACTGCTTCATGCTGCTGGGTATCCTTGTGCATAAGTCTACATTTGATCTCTCTTAGACAATAATCTTTCAGAAGAGCAGTAATTACATTGCCTTCTCCATGTCACCTCAAAGCAGGTATTAGTTGCCTCATTGTCAGAGGGAGATGAAGATCTCACATGTGACCAGGCAATGAATGGTCCCAGCTCACAGGGTGCTGCTCTGGCACCCAGAGCCCTGCCCCTTTGACACAGACATTGTTTCAGCCTAGTTACTAGGGTAAAAACAATAATTTTCCATCTCAAATGAAGTCAATGCCTATAGCATACTCACAATATTGATTACTCCCAGCACCTAGAGCAGGACAGCAATCTTCCTAAACCTCTTATAGTTAACTGCTCACATACTTTCAGGAAACAAAATACCTTTCTGGGCTATTACTCTACAGTTTTACTCTTTATCCAGTACACTTTCTAGCCAAGAATAACAAATAAAAAGAGAAGATGTACCAATCTTTTACATCTGGAGAGAGAAAGAGAAGAAATAAAAATAAAATAAAAGGAACTGTTAACTATTCCAGCCCTTCTGGCAGCTAAAACAGAGAGTAAATATTGTGAGGGCATGCCTCAGAAGTCTTGTCTTTTATATGGAAATATGGATGTGCTGTTAAGACTAGATTAACTGTTCTGAATTAATAAAATACAAAGCCTGAACATTTACTCAAAATTGAGGCCAAACTTCAAGCACCTTTCAGGTTTGTAAGCAAAGAGAAAAGACTTATACTACCTCCCCTTTACATTATTTTTTTTGTTTTCCCCAGCACTGAAATACTTCAGCGCCTGAGTAAAACCCAGCCATGCTGGAATGCCACCAGAAAATCCTCATGCATCCATCCAAATTTTGCACTCTTGGGAGATTCAGGTGAATGGGATAAGCTTCAGGATTCTTTCACCTTTCAGAAGCTTTCTTGTCTTCAGTAATTTTTCATTTTCTGAATATTTCTCTACTTCAGCACAGAGAGCAAATGCTAGGAATGTGACACACATACTAAACACTAGTGAAACTAGGTTGAAAGAGAAAGCTTTTATCGATTAAGTTGCAAAGGGCATTAAGAGAAGACAGCTACTTTTAATCAGGGAAAGGAAGGAAGATTGTCCTTTCTTTCTCAACATCAGTATTTTAATACCAATAGTAAACCTCCAAAGACCACAGAGAATTATTAGCCTATAGCACTCATTAGCCAGTGGTATCTTTCTTGGTCTAAGAGTAAAATTAGTTGGCAGTATTCTCTTTTTCCAAAGACTATTAATACAATGTCTTATAGGGAACACATTAGGGTATCCACTAGTCATTTACAAAGATTTTGTGTCTTACAACATCCTTTTCTTTTCTGTATGCACTCTCCCATGGAAAAGGAAAGCAAACCCATCTTAAACAGAAAGCCCCCACCAGAACCAGCAGCAGGACAAATGCACGTTTCTGGATGTACACTGAGAACGGGGGCACTGTATGTGAGAGAGTGTACCAGAACAAAGAAATCACAGAGAATTTCCTTTTGCATTTAAATAAAAAACTACCGTTATACTAACATATATATTCCCCATCATGGATCACAATTGAAACACTGTTTCGGATAATAAATGAACATGTGTACTAACTTTACTCCTTTTAAAAGTCTAATACATGGGAGTTTTGAGCTAAACAGCCAAAGAACGAGAACTTAAAATAATGTCTTTGCTTTTCCAAATGAGACTGACAGTGGCTCACAAAAGTGAGATTTGTTACAGTTGCTGACTGTGGAAGAAACTTTCTTGCTGCAGTATGAGAAAACTTAAGTATTATCCATTAAATCTCAATTTAACCTCAATTATTTCATTTAAAAAGGTATCAGGAGATAAAGTAAACTAAAACATGAAATAACAGCTACCATATCTTTTATGTGTGTGGCACAGAAGACAAATGTTTCATTGTGTGCTAATGGTTTTCACAATGAAAAGCTTTATCTCCACTCTTGTCACCTCCTCCACCCTTTATTTCACCCCCCAGAATATTCCAGTACCTCTGTTAATGACACAAGTCCTCCTGCAAGTTACCACTGTAACCATGTTCATGAAGACTGTATGAAACAAAAGCCATCTTAATGTTGTAGTAATGCAGGCTATCTGTTCAACATGGACTAGAACTCCATTATTTCACCATTAATTCCATCTTTAACCCTAAAATCATCTCATTTTTGTGAAATAAAGAGTGAGCATTTCAGATGGACCAAATTAATAGTGACTGAAAATTGCCAAATTGGTGTAGATCTTCTATTATTGTGGTTCCCTAAAACATCACTACAATTCTGATGGTCAGAACAGGGAAGTGAGAGTGGAAAGTTAGGAGAACTGTGTTGCACGAGCAACAGGGCTGAATCACTCCAGAGGGCATGATAATAAAGTAGATAGTCAGTGCTATAATCAATTAGCTTTACCATAATGTCCAGTTCTGAAGCACACCAATGCAAAACTTGTAATCCTAATTTACAGAAAGGAGTGTAATGTCCTTAATAGGATGTGCTAAGGAATGTATGCAGATAGCTAATTCTGAATCATGGTGCTCCTAACAAAACAACAAAATTAGGAACTGCAGGATGCTACAGTTAATAAAAGAGGAGCAATGCATGTGCAGATGACCCATCTTGATCTGGGACACCACTGAGGGGCAGCACATCTAAAACCGTAAGACACTATATACAACGTTTGTGAGGTGCGAGCTTGGCAGAATTGATAATCAAGGTAAGAATTACCAGGACAGCCCTATCATAAAAGGTAATTAAAGGTATAATAGTCAACGTAACCAGGATTGTGTTTCCTAGGGAAGGGGATAATGGGAAGGACTTGGTGATAAGAAAATGGAAAAAAAGGGAAAGTAAACTGAAGCTGATCAAATTATTTGGGCTGACCCAGTGTTGTCTCAGTTTGCTCCTTTCCTTATTTCACAATTGGCAGTGTACTGGCACTTGAATGTATACTGAAAGTAATGGTAGATGCTGTGAGTTTGAAAGCCAAAGATATTGTAACAAAGAGGTTGTGCTAAATCAATGGTTTGCCCACCCTAAGAACACTACATGAAGTCACAAGCCTCTTAGAGCCTGAAAAATGCCAGTAATTGGAAAGGATTCAGAGAAATGCAACAACAAATGACTAAAAGGCAGATGGACTCCTGAAAAAAATATAATATGAAAAGAACTGAATAGTTGGGATAAAAGGAGGTCATGCAAGGCAAAGACTGTAAATAACAAGGATAAAATAAATTATTTAAGACTGTAAAAGGAAATATAATCCACTGTCACTGAATAATACTGAGCAGAGGAAAATTCAGTCAGCAAATCTGGAAAAAAATGTTTATTTTCTGGTCTAATAGGTTGAAGAATAGCCTCCCAAAGGGCATGATGGATACTGTATGGCCTGAAGAAATTTAAACTTAGAATCACAAAATCAAGAAGAAGAGGTGATAGCAGTGGTGGAAAATCACTCTGGAAATAGTGAGAGAATTGTATGTGCTAACAGACTTCTCTATTTCTCATTTCTCTGTTTCAGGACTTCATTGTCGTAACAGTGGGGAAGATCATATATGTACATTCTACTGTTATTACTACTTGATGTGTGTGTTGAGGAGAACTTTCTTAACCTGCTAGCTAAATATTCATCAAGAAATTGTGTTTCCTGCAGAAACATGTGTATTGTAATGACACCATTTCAAATGATTTGAAGTCAAGGATTGATCACAAATATTTTGAGGTTCGACCTGAATATCTTAGAAATGTTAATGAATTCATTTTCCTTGATTGGATGATCACTTGCAATGAAAATATTAGAATGTAAGGATTTAAACTTCTGAATTTTTTAAGAGTGTATCCATGTAGCTTTGAAATTTGCCTTTCAAGTTTATGTCAGTTGCACAATAATCAGGTGGCAACACCAAGTGAATACAGAAGAGAGTTGCACTTAATGGAAATAAACTGATTAGATGTATTTATTCACAAAAACTTTCTTGCAGTGTTTGCTTTGCTCTAATTTAATTCTACAGCACTCTCATTCCTGCTGAACAATAAAGATTGCTGCAGTTTTTTAAGAGACATACAATAAACCAAGATGTTCAGAATGGATTCTAGGGGACAGTTCTGGAGTAGGCCCTGTGGCCATAGCTCAGGAAAAAAATTTAAACCCATGCCTTCTCAAGGCAGCAAAAATCAAACATTTTCTCAGAATGAGAGACATATTTAATTGCCTCCTGAACAAAGGACTTAGCAATGGAAATTGTTATGTGTCAGCCAAAGGGGCCCTCTGCTTGATTCCTAATACCAATATCATACCCTAATATAATCATAAAATCATAGAATGGTTTGGGTGGGAAGAGAACTTAAAGGTATTTAGTTACAAACACCCTGCCATGGGCAGGGACACATTCCACTAGATAAGGTTGCTGAAAGCTACATCCGACCTGGCCTTGAACACTTCCAGTGATGGGACATCTACAACTTCTTTGTGTCCTATAGCTCCTCAGGTGTTCCTTTTTCCTTTTTAAAAATGGGGGCTATATTTCCCCTTTTCCAGCCAGTGCGAATTTCACCAGACTGCCACAGCTTCTCAAATATGATGGATAGTGGCATAGTCACTTCATCTGCCAGTTCCCTCAGTACTCATGGATGCATATGATCAGGTCCAACAGACTTGTGCGCCTTCATGTTCCTTAGAGGATCTCAAACCTGATCATCTCACAGTGAGTGGCTCTTCATTCTCTCGGTCCCTGCCTTTGCCTTCTGTAACTTAGGCAGTGTGTCTGGAGCATTTCTTGGTGAAGACCGAGGAAAAAAGTAATTGAGTACCTTAGCTTTCTCCATATCTTGGCTAATCAGGTCTCCTGTTTCCTTATGGAGAGGGCCACATTTTGCCTAGTCTCCCTTTTATCAGCAATGTACCTATAAAAGCTTTTCTTGTTCCTGATGTCCATTGCTCAGCAGTAAAGGAACAAAAGATAAAGGAGCAGTTTTCTGTAAGAAGTTAAAAAATATATTTATGCTGCACCTGCTCCATCAGCTAAATTAAGATGGACAGTCTGATCCTGGACATTTTAACCAAAGAGAGTTTAAAGGGTAACTTTAAAATCTTAATTGAAAGTTTTATTTCCTCAGCTCAGGCCTAGAGTCTGTTGTTCAGTTGTCTCCTCTAAGATTATCATATCCCACATGGCCTAGTGGTTCTGCTGGTTTGGTATCATTTTAAGTGTAAAGCATATTACTAGGTATAATATAGAAATGACTTGTCAGCTTTAGCCTGCTTGTTCCCTTAAATTAGCCTGTTTAAACGATGCTTTAAGTTTCCACTTAGGTAGCAAAAAAATGCTTTCTGTTCTCACGTGCCTTAGGATAAAAGTCAGAATTTCTCCAGCAACTTTAAGAGAGTTCACCCTGATCTCCATCAGTGAAACTGGAGGCAAGATTTGGTCCTTGAGATTAGGATACTGTTTCATGAAAAGGAGTCTGTTTCCTCTACAAGACAAAGGCAGAAAAGAAATAATTTATGCTCTAAATAATGTCAATAACTCAATAATGAGGTCTCTATAGTTAGATTTGGTATACAAGTCTTTCAATAAGAGTACCTCAAACACTCACAGACTTAGATTAAATGCCTCTTCATCATTGCTGGGGCATGTAAGCAGAAAGAAGTAAAATTAAAAGTAAATGGCCTGGGTTTGTTTTCTGTTTTCAAGCAAATGCCCACAGTTAAGTCAATGAGAAATAGGATTGCATATCATCCTGCATATCAGCCCATATATTAAAATCCATAACAGAGAGTGTTTCAGAATTTGGGATCCATGAATTGCCACAGGATATAGAAAGAATGAAAACCCCAAGCAAAAAAAGTTGCCTTTTGGGTGTGCACTACTTGGTTCTGTATAAACCAATGTGTCTCCAGAACCCTGAGTATCACAACCCATGTTAGTCCAGACCTGGAAGTAGTACAATGTTTTCATCGTGGTCCATGCAGACTAAATCTGTCCAGCTTTTCTAATTGTTTCAAGCACAACTGACAACACAGGTGGGTCTGCACTCTTCTCAAGACCCATGCTGGCTCATTTAAAGACAGATCAAAAACCCATGCACAGCACCATTTTACTCAGCATAGCCCATGTAAAGTACCTCATCTTCAGGACTGGGAAGCTGGGAACTGAACTCAGCTGCCCTCAATTGTAGACCAGTAGTTTAGGAGTGAACAGCTTAGTTATTTCCTTCTTTTATTCAGTCAATTATTTTGAACAGCTAGCTGCTCTTTGCAAAGCAATAAGTGGGGATGGCTAATTTCAGCACCGCAAGGCTGAAATGCCTGTCTTGGTATGCAGTGCACTCACTGTGTGTTTGTGTGACTGTATGCAAAGGCAGGGAAATGAGAAATGTATTCCGCAGGAGCAATTTAATCACCAAAGCAACATCATATTCAAACAGCACAAAATCTCAATTTTTCTCACCGTGCCATGATATTAGGGTAGGGACTGACCTACAAGGAAGACAGCATATGACTGAGTCATAAGCAGCACCTTCTGCATGAGTCTCACAGAAACCAGGCTTCCAAAGACTAAGCAGTACCAATGTCATTCATCTCAATCATGAATGTGACAGCTCTTCCTTTCATTGATTATGGTTAACAATGTCTGAGCAAACCAGAGGAAGAAAACAGCTGGTTCACAGCAGGAAGAAGATTGACCTTGTTTGGAAGGGTAGTAACAAAACTGGTGGCCACAGAAGGAGCCTAAAAAACACAGTATCTCCTTTAATAATGTGAAAGCATTCCCAAGGGGTCAGTACTGGCTCCAGTCCTGTTCGGTATATTCATCAGTGACCTGGATGAAGGGACAGAGTGTACCCTCAGTGAGTTTGCTGAATACACAAAACTGGGAGGAGTGGCAAGACAACAGAAGGCTGTTCTGCCATTCAGTGAGATCTGGACAAGCTGGAGAGTTGGGTGGAGAGAGAAACCAAAGTGAAATTCAACAAGGGCAAGTGTAGGGTACCGCACTTAGGGAGGAATAACCCCATGTATCAGTACAGGTTAGGGGCTGACCTGCTGGAAAGCAGCTCTGTGGAAAAAG
>JANIJG010004329.1:0-12282 GCA_024611175.1 Megaceryle torquata | reverse complement strand
TGCTGGGTTAATGGTTGGACTTGATTATCTCTGAGAGGTCTTTTCCAAGCAATATGATTCTCAGATTCTGTGTGGAGGGGTCTGCAGATGGTAAGAAATCCAATCCTATAGCTGTTTTATTACACCATTCTCATATGTCACATGATAAAAGTGAGTAACTCTGCATATTGAAATTGCAGATAATTCCAGGTATTAACTGACCACGAATGAGTTTATTGTATTTCCAAACATCTTGGAGATTTTGGAACAGTTTTAAGTACAATACAGCTTTATCTCTTCCTATGAAAAGGATTCTATGATGTGACAGCACACACAGCAGCATATGACCAAGCTTAATGACCCCACAATTTCTAGTTCTAAATTCTCTAATAACTGTCATTTACACAACGCTTGTTGGTTGCTATATTGGTAAACCAAATAAAACAAACACCCATGTGAATCCTTTTTGTTAGGTTTACACAGCCTATTACAGAAATAAAGTAATAAAAAACCACAATAATAATACCAAAAAAAAATCAGGGGAAATCTTAGTTGCATATAAGCCACTTTTTGTGCTTCTACAGAAATTACACATAGAGCAAAGCATTAGTTTTCAAGATTAGAAGCAGTGAAGCTCGAAAACGTTATAAAAACCCCACCCTATAGCCCCAAAAACTTTAGGTGGTCCCAGCGGCATGAGAAACAAACTACTATGAGTTGTGTATTTTCCTTTGCTAGTGTTTATGTTGCGAGTAATTTCCCGCTGCACTCGTTAGACTCCCAGGACCTTACCCGACAGCGTAAAGAGTCAGGATAGGCTGCTTCCACTGCCTCTCCGCTGCCTGGGCCCTGATGAGGTATTCCGCATACTGGTACGTCACTTGACTGGGTTTGCCCATTAAGGCCTCATATTTCAGATCTTTGCCAGTGATCTTCTTGTAAATGTTTTCCAAACAAACCATGAATGTTCCATGCCCAAACCTACACAGAAGAAAAGGCAAATCAAATTATATTAAGCCCAGATAACAAAAACAAGGCTTTATTCATGTTCTTTTAGGAATAAATCATATTCTGACACTCTCAAATTTCCCTCAGTTTGCACGTGGTATTTCCACAGCTGTTTCACTGAAACTTGAGGGAACAATAAACACCACAATAAATACATGCTACTGGGACAGCAAACCAGACTGACCTGCTTTTCAAATGGCAGTGGCATTTCAGTAGATATCTTGGTTACAAAAGTGATGCTTCTTGAAATAATGCCTAGCCTGTGATTTACTCCCTGCAGTGACCTCACAGAATTAGCTATGTTAATGCAGAGGGGAAACAAGAAAGGAAAGCTGGCATCAGACTGAAGAAAAATGTGTATCTCCTTAAACACAAGAGTACACCAAACCCCAATTGTAGCGTGGAAACAAAAAAAGCTTCATGGGCTTCTCTAAAAACAAAAGCAAACAAACAAAAAGAGATGCAAAGGAGGATTGAGGAACTATAATTTTACAGCATGTTTTTGATACCTTACTCAGGTATTGTGATCAAGGTGCACACTGCAATGATAGGTCAACCACTAAGCCAGTAAATCAGTAATTTAGATGATGTGATCTCACAATGAAAAAAAAGGAGCTTTAAAGAACAATCCCATGTACCAGTGTAGGTTGGGGACTGACCTGTTGGAAAGCAGTGTAGGAGAAAGGTAGCTGGGAGTTCTGGTGAACAGCAGGATGACCATGAGCCAGCAACGTGCCCTTGTGGCCAAGAAGGCCAATGGCATCCTGGGGTGTATTAGAAGGGGGGTGGCTAGTAGGTTGAGAGAGGTCCTCCTACACCTCTGCTCTGCCCTAGTGAGGCTACATCTGGAGTAGTGTGTCTGGTCCTGGGCCCCTCAGTTGAAGGACAGGGAACTGCTTGAAGGAGTCCAGCACAGAGCCACAAAGATCATTAAAGGTGTGGAACATTGTTAATGTTTATAAATATGCAGAGGGCGAGTGTCAGGAGGATGGAGCCAGGCTCTCCTTAGTGATGTCCAATGACAGGACAAGGGGCAACGGGTGCAAACTGAAACACGGGAAGTTCCACGTAAACATGAGAAACTTCTTTGTGGTGAGGGTGACAGAGCCCTGGAACAGGCTGTCCAGGGAGGTTGTGGAGTCTCCTTCTCTGGAGACATTCAAAACCCACCTGGACACATTCCTGTGTGACCTACTCTAGGCGATCCTGCTCTGGCAGGGAGGTTGGACTAGATGATCTTTTGAGGTTCCTTCCAACCCCAAACAGTCTGTGTTTCTGTGTGATTCATTACTGAAGTCAGGGAGTGGGACTAGGGATGAACTAACACATATCACTTGAGAGTACTGAATAACCAACAACACCCTAAGAAGAATAAAATGTTGCTATACAACAATTCTGTACAAAATAAATTACATGTATTACTTAAGAAGAGCTGCTAGGTAACTTGTCATGCATATAGATTAGTATATCTGCTCAAATCCACTATCTGCAGCCTAAAAAAGCAACCCAAAATACCAATATAATGAACATCAGAAGCCCGTAGAGATCTGTGAAGTGCACTTAAAGAAATTAAGTCTTTACTGGTCCAGAAATCAAAATAGTCTTTTAAGGAAAAAAAAAATAAAACAAAACAAAACAAAAAACCAACCCAACACTACAAAGGAGACAGTAGAAGCTAGCGTGCTTTCAAATTAGCTTTTCTGAATTCTGAAGGAACCCTTCATTTCCTTTCTCTACCCTGTTTGTCACTTTGTACTATGAAATACCAATAAATAAGCATAAAATTATTTCCAGTAGTTATTAGTAACAGCTTAAAACAACATAGCCATGGCATTATATTCCAATAGTGGAGGTAACAGCACGAACAGCTGCAACCTTGTCATGCTCTCAAACTCAGAGGAAATTAAAAAAATTAAAAACAAAACAAAACAAACCACCCAAAATAATCAACTTTATACGGGAGCTATCCAAGGGACATAACTAATTATTCACTGTAGATTAGTTGGGTGCCTTACTTCAGCCTGAAACTATCACAAAGTCTTTTGCCAACGTGCTAATGAGAGATGATCTTTGTATCTGTGTAAGGATATCTGATGAGATCTTTGATCTGAGATCAACACAGCAATCAAGTCCCAGTTACAATGATTTATATACAAATGTTCAAATTTTAGACTGAGGTGAAGGGAGAGGAGACAAAACTATTAAAGAAAAACTTTCTATTGAAAACAAACAAACAAAAATCAAACAAAACCACTATCAGAGATCACACCACCTTGTTCTGGTGTTCTACTTGTTTCCTCTTATGTTCCTTGAAGTGCTCAGTGTATTGTCCCCACCTTAAAAACACTCACTGCTTTCAGTTAGCAGGGTCAATTCTTTGCCCTATGACAAACTGTAGCATGGAAAAGAGAAATACCAAAGAAGGACCTAATGAAATGAAACAAGAGCTTTGATAATTTTTTCATTTTTTCTTTTGAACCAAGACTCTGAGGCCCTCAGGCAAAAACCTGTCTTTCCCTACTCCTCTGGGAGTGGCAAAACAAGAAGGTTTTGAGCTTAATAGCAGTTTTTATCTTGAGTAACTGACTTCCTGAATGCAGTAATGCAGGCAGCAATGAGGCAGCATTTGCTGAATGTGCACTGTTTTAGAGACACCGTGCTCAAAGCCGAGAGCTGCTGTGAAGCTGTAAACAAGCACCTGTCATAAAATTACTGCCCCTGAATCTGAACGAAGAAATGGAAAAACCCCAAATATATCTCAACATACACATGTATTCTACTTGCACTTGCCTTGGAGACTGTGCTTCAGCTACCCACATCAGATCCATGTTACAAGCCAGAACAGGAATGTGAGGGTAATTTCTCTGGTGATAGGGATTTCCAGGATAGCCACTTGTCAGCAAAACATCTATTATCAGCTGGAGGTTGGTTTCCCATCTGACTGGCTCCCCAAACAAAACAACAGCTATGAGAACAAGAGTTACAAAACAGTTATGGAATTAGTTAACTTACAGAACTAGTTAACAGGGCACCAAACCTCTGATGCTAAAACTTGGTCTACAAAGACTGAACAATCAATTTGATTTAACTATGAACTGATGAATAGTCACTTCAACTTAAACTTTGAGGTTTAATATATTACATACTCACTCATTCAAAGGAAATCTCAGAAGTTACAAGACCCCATTGCAAAATCTACAGGTTTAAGAGTTTGGGGTTTTTTAAATTATTTTACTGGCTAAGCTTCTCCATAGCACAACAAGATATTAAGTTCTAAATTGTATTTCTAAGTTTGCCACATCTTTATGAATTCTGTTTAAATATAGTATTTAAATAATCAAGAAATGATATTCTCATCTTAAACCAGACATTTTTTCCTCTTAAAACCTGAAGGTTGTTTTTATACATTTTTATGGTTTCCAGAAATAATCTGACATGGATTTTTTTAAACCCTAAAGTCCAGTTTCTACTTTACTGTACTTCAGATAAGACGTGAGTGAATACAGTGTGCTGAAACAAGATGCTTCTTATACTACCCCCGACTACTGTAAGAATAAAACTGATTATTACTGAACACGTCAATTCCTTCTGCCTTTCTGAAAGGAAGGCAACCACAGCTTGTTTAAGGGAGAAGAAAAGGAAAGCAGAACCTCACCAACCTTCTGAAACTTCAACACACGTGGCTGAAAACTCCATGCATGAAAAAAAACCCAGCTTTATCACACATGATGCATTCCAAATTAATGATATATGTAATTAACAAGGACATTTTAGAATTATCTCAGCAACTTTCTGAATCACCCAGCAAACTAAAAATAAATTCTAATTATAAAGTACAATAAAGATATTTCATCTATTAATGGAGAGTTGCAAGTTAAATAAGGATAACTGACCCTCAATCTTGGGAAGCTCCACAGCAGAAGGGTACTGCAATAAGAAGAAAAGTGAAAGTTTTCTACAAGATTAAACATCTACTACTATTTTTAACAGAATAAACACAAGCATAGGTCCCACAGTTGCCTTCTGCAACAGTAACAGGAAATGCACTCTCTATTTTGGTATATACCTGACATCAGCTGACTTAGAAACTTGTCTTTCAAGTCTGAAATGAAGCCTCGTGGTCAAGGGACAATGCGCAAGTTACTGCATTCCACAGTTGCTGGCCACCTACATCTATTTCACTGCCTCTGGCAAGCAACAAAGCTTCAGTTATTTTATTTACTTGTGTAGGAAAGTGTGGATATTTATTTTTCCACAGGAGTAAGAGGCCTCTGACATTAACAAGACATTAGAAAAACAGCTTTTGAAATGCATTTAACACCCCTAAGAAAGAAAAACACCCTGCATAACAGAATACATCTGCTAAACAAAGAAGGGGTTGAACTTCATGATATATTCCCTACAGTGACAAATACATTAACAGTTTCTTGGACTTCCATATCCTCATGGTTGCGAAGCAAGGCAAAAATAAACAAGTTATGGATTCTATGAAACACAAAGGATTTCTTGACAGTGCAGGGAAAAAAAAAAACCCAACACTCTACATACCAACCCTGAATATGTACAGTACACACATGCATTTACTCTGTTCACTTCCTGGTGAAATTCTGCACAATTCTGTTGTACTTACTGTTAATATTTAAATACATTTAAATAATGGTATAAACCGTATCATCTGCAAAGCATCAATTTACAATCAAAGCAACCGGACAGCCTACAAACAACACCAAGACAATCCTATACTGAAGGAGAAAGTTTATTTTATCTTCCACATGTCCTAGGAAGCTAATAAGCTTTCCGAGACAGACTTTGAATTTGGTATCTGTATTGAATTATAACTTTTTTACACACAACAGTAAGTTATAAAGTCAAAGATTATGTTGAAGAATTACCACTGATAGAAAAAAATAGTCTATACTACTGATCTTGAAAATGCTGTAATAAAACAAATAAAGGAGCAGAAAAAACAAAGCCTAAGTACAATGTAAGAACAACATTAGCTCAGTAGCTTAAATATATTTAAATAATGGTATAAACAAGAAAGGGAGTCCTTTGCAGAAAAAATAATAGTATCTACAAAGCATTAATTTACAATCAAAGCAACCCTGACAGTCTAGAAACAATACAAGGCTTGACCCCTACTATACAATGTCATAGTAGAAAAGAGCAAACGAAGAATGTTAAAAGGGCAAACAAACCATTTTGAAGCAGAAATACACACTCACCAGAACGTTAGATCTTCTGTCATGGTCAACTGCATCTAGCAGAGGGTGTTTCTCCCGCAGTGTTTCGATGGTAATAGGCTGGCAGAAACCAAGGCTGAGAAAACACCACTTAAGGATACACAACTACTTGTATTAGAAGATTTTGAAAACTGGCAACTCCATTTTAACATACACAGTTTGTCTGATAAAGCTAATTATTTAGGAATGAAAGCAACGTATCAATGACTCACTTCTTCCTCTGTGAGATAAAAAGATGATTGTCCCCTTATTTATAAACAAGAGACCTGTGTGTCTGCAATCTTAAGTCAGAAATCATACATAAATCTTTCTGCAAATATGAGATGAAATGCAAGAAGTTGTTCTTCACCTGCAATACTCCAAGATCATCTTTACATAAGCACAAGAAGTTTATCTGGCAGTAAGACAACATCTTGTGTAACTATTGCAGGGAAGAAATATGAGCTGGCTGAGGAAAAAATCAGATTGTCTCTGCAAACTGTGCTTTCCTTAGGCCATTATAGCTGCAAACGTATTGCTTGATAAACAAACACCAAAAAGCTCAGCCTCTTGCAAAATGTAGGACTGAGCACTCTGGTTTAACTACGGCAGTTACGATAAATACCGAAGAACATCAAAACAGAAAAGTACCAAAAGGGAAAAAAAAGTATCCTTCCGATTTGCATAGTAGTGCTCTTAAATGCTGTTATACCCCATTAATTTAAACTCAGTTAACTAAGAGGTAATCAAACTAAAACTGCTCATTTATGTAAAAAGCAGTTGTGATGCTACATGCAATGCCAAGACAAATTCTTACAATTCAAATGAAAATAAGTGTTATTTAAATATATCAGTTATACAAATGAAGCCACCTGATTTGGTACAGGAACTAACACCACAACCCACTTGTAAAATGCTTTTAAGATAAGGTTATCCCATATGAAAATTATATTGAACAGAAATATGGTTTTTTCTATTTTGCCTTCAGTCTTGTAAGAATACATTTCTCTTAGCCAGGCCTAACAAATTTCAGCAGTTGACTGAAATGTTCTTTCAGTAATTCTTTCTTATTTTTGTAATTGAGTATAACTTAAAAGCCATATATACATTTTTTACAACTTATGATTTACAATAACTTTAATTAAAATCCTGATAAAGAAAGAAGTGCAGAAGGAAGTTACTGGAAGCATGAGCAAACACCATGCAAACGTTCAAGTCATTAAATTGCAGTTTGAAGTTTTGCTGGCATTGTTAGAACAACATAATTTGAGTTCTTTTTTCACATAAGTGGCAAAATATTTTCAGTCATCATTCTACTGTTCATGATGGTTATGAAAACAACGTGACCTGGCCTGGCCACATGCTTACAAGAAGATCTTGAGCCCCTGAGCTAAAAGTCAGATGTGATAAATAACAATGTCATGTTCTCATCCTCAAGAGTGCTAAAGTGTCACTTACATACAAATTCAATAAATAATTCTTTTTTATTTGCTTTGGCAAAGTAAATATCAATACGACTATTTTCAAAACATAAATTTGACATCATAGTAAGAACAACCATTGCTCATTACTGGATTTGTAGTGTTTAAGTACTTGGTATTCACTTGATCCACAGGATCCCCTGAACTTGATTAAGGAAAATACTTAAACAGAAAGTTGTTTTGTGCTTGCTTTTTTTTGGTTTTGGGTTGTTTGTTTATTTGCTTGTTTGGTTTTTTAAAAGATACTCTTGAGCAATATCAAGAAGTGGTCCTTGTCCAGATACAAGAACACATTTTTCATGATACCGTTTGAACATCCGCAGAGGACTGTGTGACATCATCACTTGATCTTGTGAAATCTGTTTGGGATTTAAAAACAAAAGCAGCCGGTTGGTTTTCAGGGAAGTTATTTGTATGTACATTTAATTAAAAGGTATGATGAGTTCTATGAATCACAAACCAATCATGCATATCTATGTAAAATGCAACTGTATCACTTTGTCCTAAATTTCACAGATGACTTATTGTTAATATGCCAGAAAAAAATACATTCCTGACCCACTGTCAAACATGGCCTTTCAGAATTATGCTATTCAACATGAACACCAGGTTTTCTCTCCTAGTTTTACAGAATCAGCAAATTCAGTTATAAAACAAACAGGGAAGAAGAATCAGAACTGCTCTAATTCCAGTCATGCTCCTTTTGACTGTAACATTGATTTAACTGTATCAAACCCCTTTTTAAGTTTACATAGCCCCATTCCTTCCATAGGTATAAAGCCAGTAAAATAATTATGCTGAAAGGATACTATTATGAGTCACTACTTATCACCTTTACAGATCTAAAAAACAAAACAATAATAAAAAACCCAAACCCAAACCAAATAAACCCCAAGTAAACAAACAAACAAAACACAAACCAAACTTGAGATGTCCTTTTACCCGTAACGTAGAATTTTTATTGATACAGATACGCCCAGGTCTGCTGGCCCTTCCTGAAACAAAAGGCACTGAAGAACTGACTTCATGGATTTTTCTTAGTAATGCTCGAACAGTCTCCAGCAACAGAGAAGTCCTGCTGCTCACAGTGCCCCACAAATCATAGAATCATTGAATAGTTTGGGTTGGAAGGGACCTTAATGATCATCTAGTTCCAACCCCCCTACCATGGGCAGGGACACCTCCCACTAGACCAGGTTGCTCAAAGCCCCATCCAACCTGGTCTTGAATATATCCATGGATGAAGCAAATCAGGGGGAATAACATTTTCCCATTTATACTAAAAATAGGCAGGAAGCTCCTCTCTGGCACATTACCACAGAAGACACTCAGCTCAGTCAACCAGAGTCATGTTACTGGCACACACATTTTTTTTTTATTCACAAGGAGAAGGCAAGATTTATTCCCACAATAAAAACATTGCAAAGAAATACTATTACCATTGGAAAAATCAGTACCTTTACCAAAGGAAATATCATTAGCTTCTGAAAGCATTTTTTACTTTTATATTACCTCCAGCAAAGCTTTTCAGGGAACTTAAGGGAAAAACAAAACTGATGAACTGAGAGGCATTTAATGGAAGATAGTACATTTGGCACATTCACCCTAAGTAAATAACTGAATAAACAGGATTATAAGGTACTCACTGGAACTCCCAGTAGGTGAGACAACTGATCAGCTTTTTTCTGGCGAAGGCAATTCCCTGCATTGGTGACAAACACCACAGGCACCAAGAACTGTCCCTGAGAATTCACTAGCTTTTGAAAGGCTGTTTTTGCAGCAGGAATCGGAGTCTTTCCTCGTATCAGTACACCATCAATGTCAAAAAGAAAACCAAAGGATGGCCGCATATTGAGCTGTAAGAAGGAATTGAAAAGAAAGAGTATGCTAGCTATGCCCACACTTACACGTTTGATAAACAAAAGGTAACACTGAGGAAACCTTATGTCTCCACAGAGAAAGATTTTTAACCTTGCACATGTTAATGTTCATTAGAGACATATTCATATTCTAAAATACCCACTGTGAAAAAAAAGAGCCATACAACTACACTTTCCTTACACATGCAGCCTTCATGAGCTCTTCCTTGCTTTATAAGTAATTCCAAAATGGCTCAGAAGACAGGGACAAATTGAGTTGGAGGTACAAAATACACGCTGCTCACACTTCTAACCACTTTGACCCTATGCTGTTCCACAGGTAATTCAATGCATAAAATACTAACAAAGTAAATTACTAACAAAATAAACTTCAGTGAATTTTTCAGCAGCACATAGGTCTTGAATGTAAATACTATATTTGATTCCTCCTTTACAAGATGTGTGGATACTAAAACTTTCCCTGCCGCCACGTGGGCTTTTCCATTCCACTACAGGTTTGACTACAGTCAGATACCTGGTGTGCTCCTTACAAAACTAAGAATGAACTGATGTGTACATGGCAGACTAATGCCTATGGTCAAGTCAGCACCTCCTTCATCAAAGATGCTGTTCGAGTCACTAAAACTTATCCCCTTGCCTGCCTTTGAAGAGGGGCTGGACTTTCTGAACCCAGAAAATGAGAGTGAGGCTTCCTGAGTGTAAACATGAGCTGGGTGATAAGGAACAGAGACAAAGAGAGGGCTGTCAAGCAATGAAACCATTACTTAATCAGGTTGGAAAAGGACAGATGAGAAAGGGTCTATAATCTAAACTTCATTTCTCTCCCAAGCCTACAGTGGAATCCAGGACTCTTAGGATTCTTTCATCATCTGACAAAAAAGGAGCAAGAGATGAAGCGCAGAGGCTGAGCATGATGAGAACAAGTGAACTCTGGCCAAGGGAGGTGGCACAGCCTCTGCTACTGGAGTCATCTCAGGGCACATACTGACAGCGACCCAGCCCACTCTTCTCCCCAAGCAGGGAGAAGGACATTTTACCTATTTAAGCAGCACTTTTCATCAATTATTTAAGGGTTACATTTTTCCCACAGCTAGGTACAGCACAGAGAGACACTGTCATGTGAATGGTGATGTAGCCTCAGACACACAGAACACGCTGGCTCTCGCCGCTGCATTTTCTAAAACCACTGCACACCAACAACATTTACAAACCCAGGCATTTAAGTACACTCTCTCACACAGCCCAGCTTAATAAAATCAGCACTTTAAATACATTGCATTAGCATTGATTTAAATTAGGCACTTTGTTTTTGTTCAGTTTCACACACAACAACTCGCCCTGAAGCCCTCTTCTTTCTCTTCTCTCTTTAAAAGCAAAAAAGCCCTGCAACCATTGTCTCCAAGTTGCTTGCAGCAGTTCGAAGGCTGCCACACGCACAACCACCCCACTGCCATGGGGATGACGTTGCAGGCTCCTCACAAACATCCCACAGCCTTCTCCGGCTGTGGGAACCGGCATGAGAAATGGCTGAAACTATCGCGTAGTAGTTTCATAATAAAGACAGTTCTTTACGTTAATTTTGCGGTCTGTAAATAATATAGCTGCAAATATGAATTTTACAGTGAACAACACTGTACCACTTACACAAAAAATTTTCTCAGTATACAATGAAAAAAAAAAAGAACTAAAAAAAAAAAGAGTTGAGCGTATATCCAACAGGGAAATAATTAAATTGAAATGCTGTGGTTTTTTTCTCTGACACAGAGGGAACACTCCTCCCGACAGCAGCGATCTGCCAGGGGCCGGGTGAAACCCCGCGCTGCCTCCCGGCGCCACCACAGCCCCTTCCAGCTCTTCCCCTTTGTAACCGCACAGAGCAAAAGCCCGTGGGGGGAGAAGGGGGGGGGGGGGCGCAGGTACCGACAAGGAAACCTTCGGTTAGAGTCTCCCAGGTACCGGGCGGACGGGAAAGACACGGTCACTTCGGGCAGGGGAAGCCCCGGACGCGTGAAGCGCCACCCTCCGCGGTCCGCGCCCCCGCGGCTGCTCCTCAGAGCAGGCGGGCGGGCCAGCCCGGCCTCGCCACACCCATCGAGGCCGTTTCGGTTTCGCTCAGGCTCGCCCCGCACGCCTTAAAGCACCAGCACGGCCCAGCCGAGCCTGCCCCCTCCCGGGACACAACGGCTGGCCGGCGGACGCCGTCCCGAGTCCCTCGCTTACCTGGCTCCCGCCGCTCCTTTCAGGCGAGGGCGCGCCGCAGAGCCCGCGGAGCGCTGGGAGCCAGGGAGAGGGCGGTCGCCCCGCGGCGCCGGCCCTGAGGAGTGCGCGGAGTGGCGGCAGCGCCCGCGACATCCCGGCTGGGAGCGAAAAGAGGGAGCGGCGGCAGCGCCGAGGGACCGGCCCCAGCCGCCGCCGCCCGGGCTTCAAACGCGCCCCGCCCACGGCTCTCAGCTACCGCCTCACGGGGGAGGCCCCGCCTCCCCCCCGGACGCTGTGCTCAGGTGTTACCTCATCAGGCAGCGTCACATGCGAGTCGTAGAACCACAGGGTTGTTCCGGCTGGAAGAGACCTTCAAGATCAAGTCCAGCCGTTATCCCAGCACGGCCAGGTCACCAGTAAACCATGTTCCTCAGCTCCACAGCTTTGAAACCCCTCCAGGGATGGGGACTCCACCACTGCCCTGGGCAGCCTGGTCCAGGCCTTGACAACCCT